>JAVQJL010050196.1:0-53153 GCA_036024295.1 Nannoperca obscura
TATTTTAAGTCCCTTTATAATTAATGTGCCTTTACCCGCGTGACTTATGTTTCAGAAAATGTTGCATATTTCATATTTTCCCTGAACTCATTGAGACCGCAGCTTTGTGCTCCAATTCAAATGCTGCTCTTCATCACATGTAGTCTCTACACGGATGGACACATGTAAGCTGCAGCCCGGGCATGGCTTGGAATAGATGCAGTGATCGACCGAACACAACTCGGAGCTGATGCTGCAGCCAGCCATATTATGCCCACCTCCTCTCCCCTGGCTTCTGGTCTGTTTGGTACTGATAACTACTTCACGGATTTCTTTCACAGATATCTCCAGCCCTCTGCCTTTAAATCCTTGTGCTTTACTCGTTCTCTCTCCCTCTCTCGTTCTCCCTTTCTCTCCCCCAATTGTCAGCTTTGTTTTACAAACAGAGCAGTGATACTGTCTCTCAGAGGCACACCTCTCCCCCCTGCCCTAGCCGGCTGTCAAGCTGGATCTGCCGTGACAGTGGGCATATATTCCGTACACCGGTGGACACGCACACATGTAGTACTCAAACACACACGGACGCAAAACAGTTCAGTGAACACAGCAAACGCACACCTATAAATGTGAACACTGCGCGAACAATCAGAGTAGACGTAGCACGCGCCTGCGTTCTGTTCGACCCCACCTTGACCTGACACATGACACCTCCCTCGCACCCTCACGGCTAATACAGCTCGACAGGTGTGTGTGTGTTTTTGTGAGTTGGTGCGTGCGGGTGCTTACAGTCATTCTGATGCATATTTATATGAGGCTGCCGAGTGTATGAGTGAAACTAGGACATGAAAGAGGCCATAATATGCTCTGGTTAAATGTGGGTGTGTTTGCTCTCCCAGCCGTAGATGAATGTGTGTACTTATTCCATTACCTTTTTCACTTTTTAACACTTTTTTTCTTTCCTTTCATTGCCTTATCAATCAGCTTCAGGGCTCATTTTGGAAGTCTGTCTATTAGCCACCCACACACACAAACAGATGTGCATATGCACTAACAAAAGGGAGGCAAACAAACGCAGACCACCTCAGCCATTTGAGGACACTTTCTGTTTAATGTTATTTATAAACAGCTTTTGAGTCTGGCATTGTTTGATAACCACATACAAAACATTTGGGTTTGCACAAAGGAAGGGAGGAGAGGAAAAGAATAAGAGAGGTAGAGGAGGGGAAGGAGGGAGCAACGAGGTTGGAAGAAAAAGGAGTGGAGAGGCAGGAAGAGAATAATCAGACAGGGAGGGGGGGAAGGGGGGAGGGAAAGACAGAGGGATGAATAGGAAGGTAGAAAAGAATAGAGGAGGAGCAGGAGGGGGACAGTGCAGTGTACTGTTTATCTTGAATGAGTCAGCGAAACAAAAATAGATGGAACTGGAAAAAAAATTAAATAATGATAATAATCATAGTAAATAAAAAATATAGTTCCAGCCCCTAGCTCCTTGTCAATTTGTATTTTTTTGGGGAACTACCGAGACACAACGGATAGTTTCTCTTTTTTTTTTTTCAGTTTCTTTCTTTTTTTTTTTTTATGCAAAAAAAAGTCAACAGACACAATTTACATCACCTCTGGGTTCACAGCAGCACAGACAAGTTCACCAGTAGGGGTCTCTAATCCTACATGTCGGGAGAACGACACCAGTGACAGGCTTCTGTCCGTACCCAACATTTAGATAGATAGACACGAAAAGGCGGGGCTCAGCCAGAAACACACACAGGCAGGGTACAAACGTGGCCCCTGCTCTCGAGTCCCATCCAAACCACGTTTTTTTAGGTTGCCAGCAAACCAAATGAAAACCTTTTTTTGTGCTTTTTGTCAGCATGTCGTGATTTTAACTTCTTTTGCCTACAAGGGCAGCCCCTTTTTAAAATAGAACTCATAACTGTGTAATGCTAAAAGAAATAGAGACTTTTAGCATCACTGGCTAGTTAAAGTACCCAGGTGGCCCGTGTGTATCTGTACAGGTTTCACCTATTGTTATCAAGCACTTGAGACTTTGGATGAATGACTCTGAAATATAGTTCAGGTCAAATGTCAAAACCTAGACAGCATCTGTGGTCCTCTGCTCTGGGATTTGAAAGCCCTGGATTGACAGGGGTTAGTAGTTTGCAGTGAGACAGGAAGGCTGTGAAGGTGAACGGGCTTTGTGAGGGGTTTGTGTGCTTGAACCGCTCCAGTTCACACAGGGCACCGTATCCCACAGTCCTCTCTGTCCTTTATTATTTCCTGAAGAAGAATCCAGAGTCTCAGAAGGGGCTCTTCTCTGACGTAGCAGCATTAAAATCCAACTCTCCAATCAGCACTTACAGATGGTCAAGTCCATCTGTTGTGGAGCCCGCTACACACACCAG
Organism: Nannoperca obscura; assembly: GCA_036024295.1. Classification (NCBI taxonomy): domain Eukaryota; kingdom Metazoa; phylum Chordata; class Actinopteri; order Centrarchiformes; family Percichthyidae; genus Nannoperca; species Nannoperca obscura. The sequence continues at coordinate 2,379 of JAVQJL010050196.1, forward strand.
AGAGGACAAAGAAAGAAATTCAGTGGCTGTTTGTCAGCCCCTTTACCCTGTGATGATCATCACAGATTCTGAACTGCTTTTGTTTTTCAGTTTAAGCAACTGCAGGAGATATATTGCCATGTTGTAGTGGTAGTCATACTTCTCCCTGACTGTAGGGCCTTTTGTCCAGCATTTGAAACCCTCCTGTGACTTTTTGGATTGAATCATCCCTGCTTGAAGGATATTTTTTTTCCATGATCCTCCACAGCTTTAAAGCAGTGCTTTAAAGTGCATAACAGTTTCTGGGAGTCTGAAGGTTTGTGAGCCAGGCCTGCGTGAGTTGACCTTTCAGGCTCCTTGATGCCTCTATTTTGTAGCCAGTGAGGTCAAAGACTGAATGAAACCATCTCCTTACCTCCATGGTTTGTTCTCATTGGCCACTGGCTCTCAATAGGCACTCTTGCTATCTAGTGTCGTTCTACCCGCATGGCTTTAGTGTTTTTTTTAGTGGACACACACTCCTACAAACGGTAACACAGAAACTCGTTCACTCCCTCGCTCATTTACACTGACTGTGACTGGTTGACTCTTATAATGATAGGTTAGTTTTGAATGGCTTTTAAGTTAATGGGTTGCAAGGGCAAGGACAACAGATACCTTTTAACAGGACTAGTTTGAAGAATTGTATCATATAGATGTCACAACTCCAGTGGTGATTAAAGTGAATTCACCGTAATGTGAGACATGTAAGTAAAACCACTTTATTGGTAGATATATAGTGATTATAGTTATTACTTCTCAAACGATGACTAATTTTACTGCCAATTCTTCCTGTGGTATTTTGTTTTAGGATCTTAAGGTGCGGATGACTGTGCTGTGTGACAGTTACAAATGCCTGTGCCTTTGCCTCAGCGTGAGTGACAGATGGAGGGTACGCCGAGAGAGCCCCATTGTGTCAAGAGGGCTAAACATAGAATCTGAGCCTTGAACTGTTTTGATCCTTATTGTGTGTTCTTCTTGCTATTATTAGAACAATTGATCGGCTTGTTATATTGTGTGGCTGTACAGTTTTTATAAATACATAAATTCAGTGAAGCAATCGATGCCACAGAGACAAATGTAAAGTTTTCCTGATGTTTCCCTTGGTGACATCATCAAAGCAATGGGCTGAACTGTTTTCCCTGACTTCCATGTTTAGATTATGACTTGTAAAGATTCCTGCCTTAATACTGCAGGAATACCTCGACAGTAGATATTTAATGTTCTTTTATACACATTCATGTACACACACAGTAATGCACGCATGCCTCATTTAAAGAGCCAGGCCAGGGTGGTTCAGGAGAATGGATCATAAGGTTGTATCACCAGCACAAAAGTGTCCATTTCCTGCCTCAGCGTAGGATCACGGAAATGAGTGACAGCAGCAGAGCTGATGGTAAACAGAAAATGTAATCTGCAAGGTGTGATCCTGCTTTATTAGTAGCTCTCTGGACCCCACTTGGTGGGCCAATAGAAGTTCTGGGGATGCACTTGTTCTTCCTCCTTGCAGTTGCAGACAGGTCATATTTACCTCCATCTGGAGTATAGTCTTTCTCACCCCCCTCCCGTAGTACCTGCACCTCATTGAGCCCCCCTTTTGCCTTGCGGCCCCGGCGGGTACAGTTTCTGCGGCCTCCCTTGGGTGGCCGTGGCAGGGGCGAAGGCGAAGGCAAGTTGTACTGGTCCCCATGGGGCAAGTACGGTCGCTGATGGTGGTTGTGATGGTTTCTGTGACGATTCAGGTGGTTCAAAGACTCTCCATGCTCCATTTCCCCACCTGGGGCACCATGTGCATGACCCTCGCCTGACAAGCAACTCGGCAGCTCCTCTTTCTTCAGTGTTTTCAGGTCCTTCCTCGCCAGCTCCGGTGGTGAAACACACATCAGAGAGGAGGTGGAACCTCTGAACCTCCGCAGCCAATCCCAAAGCGACAGGGCCTTGCAGTCACACTCCCAGGGGTTGTCATTAAGTCGTAGGTACTCCAGGGCTGGCAGTAGAGTCAAGCTGGCACCAGATAGCTCAGTCAGGGAGTTGTTAAACAGGTACAGGGTGGTGAGGCGCCGCAGGTCATGGAAAGCCTGGCGGTCAACCCACTGGATACGGTTCTGGTGGAGCAACAGCCGGTCTAAGATCCCCAGACCACGGAAAGTGTTCTGGCGAAGGCTCCAAAGTCGATTGCCATGCAGGAAAAGATGACTGAGATTGAGTAAGTCGATGAACAGATCGTCCTCCAGGAACTCTAACTGGTTGTCCTGCCGGGATGTAAGGGAAGGAGAAAAGTTAAAACAGAAGCTTAAAATTAAGTTCAGTACATTGAAGATCACTTTGATCATTTAATTCATTTTAAGCAATTGGACATTAATTTGCTGTATTATGATTTATTGTTATTGAAAAAAACATTCTTATCACTTTTGTAACATTGATTTCAGCAATAGTATGTCCTTGTATGGCTTTTAGCTCAGTTCTGACATCACACAAGAAACCAACAACCCTACAATATTATACATTTTACGACACAAAGAATAGGTTATTACACAGAATACATTAACAAAGCACAGTAAGTGCAGGAACTGGCAGACTTATGCAAGGAATTCAAAGTTGGTATTATTTTTTGATGAAGGATGGTTGGATCAGTGATCTTTACAGCTTCCAGAGGGTAGCAGCTAGAAAAAATGGTGAGCCGTGTAAAAGGGGTCAAATAATTTTCTTTGCCCTTTGAGGGATGCCTTTGAGGTTGAGGATTCGGTTAAAGGAAGAGGGCCAATGGCCAATTGTCGTGGATGATGTACTTACAACTAGCTGTGGTTGTCTGGACATTTGACAAGCTGTTGCACCAAACCGTTAAGGATGGTGTAGAACAATCAAACTGCAACCTTTACCCCACCCACTCTGTGTCAATATCAATCGATTTCCCCATCAATAATATGGATGGGAGATCCTTTCCCTATAGCAAAAGCTTTTCCCTACATAAACCCACCATGTTATTCATGAAATCATAATCTCTGCCCTGGATTACAATTCCTGTGCTATGTTCCTACAGTGGCTGACCACAGAAGCTATACTGTAGGTTACTTTAGTGTGAGGGCTCCTTTGCAGTATTTTCCCTGCTCAGGATAACCGCTAACATTCGATCAGCGTCCAATTCATAGGCGGTAAGTGCTGAGCCAGACTGATGGACAGATTACACCATAATGCGATTGTGGCTGCAGATGCAATATACAGTAGAGATAAAAGGAGGCTGTTATCCCTGTACCTGTAGGTAGAGATACTGAAGATTATGGAGGCCCGCAAAGATCCCTGGAGGCAGGCTGATGAGGCCACAGTGGTATAGGTGCAGGGCGTGTAGCCTACCCAGGCCCAGGAAGGTGTCTGAAGCAATGGCATTCAGGTGGCGGTTGTCCCCAAGGTCAAGCTCCTCCAGGCGGTCAAAGCCGTGGAAGGTGGACGGTTGTATGTAGGAGATGTTGTTGGAGTAAAGCCACAACATGGTGGTGGTGGGCGAGAAGTGGCCGCGAAGCAGCCGCTGGATCTTGTTGTTTTGCAGAAAGACGCGCTCGCTCTGGGCGGGGATGCCCTCAGGCACGGCATGGAAATTGTGGGCCTGGCAGGAGACAGTGCTAGGTGATGTGTAGCAAATGCAGTTGCGAGGGCAAGGCAGAGAGAGATCCAGGCCACACAGCACCAAGAATAACTCCACCCCACCATAACCTGAGAGTAGAAGAGAGGAGGATGAAAATGAAACGGACACAAAGAGATGGAGGAGGGGAAGAGAGCATGAGAAAAAGACAAGCAGAATTAATTGAATTCATACAGCAGAGCTCCTGTTATCAGAAACATCTTAAATGAAAAACTCATTGCTCTCAGTTTACAAGGACAACAATGGGCATGGTTCAGTGCAGACAAATTACAACACTGACAAAAATCTGTTACAAACACACACACACACACACACACACGTGAGCCCATTCTCCTCACATATATTTCAATGATTCCCATTCTGTTTACCCTTAACCTTGCCTACTTAAACTGTTTCCAAACCCAAAATCTAAACTCAGGGGAGTCGTTCATTTAATGTTTTACAAAAACCTTGAAAATCCTGAACCTAGAGGCCCCCCTCACCACCACACACGCATAAAAACTCTGCTCAGGTAGCTTCTACAAACACTTTTTGGAGCACAGTGCGTGTGGTCTTTTTAGTTTTTTTTTATTGTGCTGTAGTATGATTGTCACAGAGGTACGCACATTTTTATTTATGTGTTCCTTGGACCAATCTTGATGATACGGCACACACACAGCATCCTGTCATGCACCTCACATTGTTATATCCTTTGGTTATCCTCTAAAGGCGACAGAAAATCGATGCTTCTCCTGCTTACAAGTGAACGCGCACCACACCTGTGATACATTCCCACAATAAGGGAAACCGAGAAAGAGGGATAGATGGAGAGAGAGGAGGTGGAGGATGAAGTGGGAATCATCTGCAGCATGCCTGTGAAGTGGATATTACTTTTTGTTTTCAGATTCTCACTCCTTATTTATTTGATTCCCCCCACCCCCACCTTCACCCCACCTCGGATTATTCCAGTGTTTGATGTATAGTCGGGCCAGAAGAGGAAAATAAGGGGTCAAGGAGAAAGAAATGAGAGGTGGAGACCTGCTGATCCGGGGAGTAATTTCCCATCAGAAAGAGAGGGAGATATGATACGAACACATGTACAGCGCATGATGTTCATTCATGTGCTGTACATGTGTCCAATCTGTGTCTGTGTGTGGGTGTGAGACAGATGTGATGGACAGATGTCAGGTTGACCAGGACACGGCTGCTGTGTAAAGAACAACATGTTCTGAAAAGTCAGCACAGGACAGAGCAGTTTTATCCTGTGTGGTACACATGTGTCTGAATAGCTGTGTTTGTCTGTATTTGTTACATTTTATCTGAAACATATTGTCAGAGCAGTGTCTGTATTTGACAAGGCTGACCTTTTCATCTCACACACACACACACACACACACACACACACACACCAGCTGCCGTCACGGCTGCCCATCTTCTTTCCTGCTGTTCCAACAACAAATCAATGTAATGATGATGTATGATTAAAACAATAAAACATCATTCGAGTTAAGTTTATGTTTAAGGAATGATTATTCATGATATTCAGCCATGCTAACAGCTGTATCATCAGGTGAATTCTTTTAAATTTGCACTATCACATCAAATAGAGCATTAAGCTTGAAGGGATCTTTTAGTTTAAACACTTTGGCCATGTGACGTGTGCTTGTATTGATGGACCCACTGTTGGTCTGGAGGAGGGTTGAATAATAAATATTAAACAATGATCAATTCCCATTTATTATTAATGCTAATGCTGTAAAGAAGTCTCCAGCATGTGCAACCCTCTCCATCCCTTGTCTCCCCTTTCTCTCTCTTCCCCGATCCTCTTCCTTCCACTCTTATCAGTTCTCACAGTCTGCCTATAGGTTTGATTGGCCAAACGTTAGTGTTTAAAAGCTCTAACATACAGTGTGTACTCAGCCACTCAGGGTATCTAATTGATTTTATCTTGCTGTTCTATCCTCCAGCTTTATCTGTGCATCTTTGTTGCCCTTTGCGTCATGCTTCTCTTCCTCCTTTTCTCCAGAACGTTTATACTTCCCTTGCTCCACAGCGTTATCTTCATGTCCCGCCTGCTGTCTGTTAATTAGTGTGAAAAAATGTGTATTGTAGAGTATGTGCACGTCTATATGTGTCTGACTTTGTGTACTTGTGTCTTTGTAGACAGCTGTGTTTTCTTGGCTTGAAGCTATTCTCAGATGCTTTGAGCTTATGGATTTTATTTTAAAAATTACATAACAGTAATATTTAGCTCTTAGTTTTATATTTTAAGGTCTTCATGTCTCAGTAAAGTATGAGGGTTTCATAAATGTGAATTAAGCATGTCTGCAATTTTCTTTGTTCAAACATCAATTGTATAACAAATGACAACTGTGATTTCTCAGCTGTTCGTGTAAGTTAAACTCACCAGTGGGTTTACGTTTAAATTGGGTGTTTAAAGTTTACAGATTGAGAGAGAAAAGTTGGTCACTGCCATATGACTTGGTGACTGGGGGCAGCAAATCCCTCTCCAGCATTCAGTTGTTAAAAATTTTTTTTTTATCATTTGCCTCATAAACCATGGAATTATCTCTATTCACTTAAAGTGCTTTTGATAGTAAGGCGGCAAAAGAGAAAAAAAGGTTTGCGGTTTCAGTCTCGGTCTCCAGTCCTGCATCAACAACATATTCTTGATACCTTGTTTTTCAAATGTTAAAAATGTGTTTTCCAACACCTTAAGTCAGCACATCCTTGGACTTACCACTGTAGATGTTTGACTGCCTTCAGCTCCACAGCACTAGCGCAGCCTGGAATACATAAATAAGCAACTAATTGCAAATCAGCAATTAGCTAAGGCATCAAACTGGCATTAAACTAGACCTCAAACCTGTAAAACCTCCCAGTAAGGAGCGCCAAGGTACATAAAAACCAGTTTTACTAATAATTCTTTATAACGCATTTCTGTGTATGCCGCTGTTAAATAGGAAAATGAATCAGTGCGAGTTGCCATTAAAGTGATTCGTGCCTGGTGTGAAAATCTAGTGAAGAGGTGTAATGTTTAAAGCTAATTTGATACTTGAACACCTGAAATATGTTTAGTGATTTTGTCAACTGGGTGCTCTGTTGAACAAAGATAGAGAGCAGTATGTGGGCTGCAGCTTAATTGTTTCATGTTTGCTTGTGCTAAATCTTTTTCCAACGTAACCACGGGAAAAGCAAAAAAGGGAGCAATCAGCAAAGAACTATGTTCTCTACTGCTCATCTAACATGTACAACATATCTGAACAATAAAGCTAGACAATTACAGTAAACTCCACCGTCACTACATACTGCATACACATGCATACAGTACATAAGTATTTGGACACCCAAGCATTACACTCGTATAGCATGTAACTGTTGATCATCTCATTCCATGCACCCTGTAGCTCAGGGGAGATGATGCTGACCATGAACAGTGTCCTTGGTTTGAGTCCAGCCAGGGACCTTTTGTTGCGTTGCTGTCCTCCTCCACTGTCTGTAATAAAGGCTTAAAATGCCCCATCCCCAAAATGCATCTACTGCTGCAGTATAACAGCCTCCACTCTTCTGGAAAGCTTCTCACAAGATTTTTGCACCTGGCTGCAGGGATTTGCATTAGTCAGATGAGACACTGATGTTGGGTGATAAGACCTGGCTCGAACACGGCACTAAAGCCGATGGTGTTGAAATACCATGAACCAAAAGTAAAGTCTAGCGGGAATCAGTGCTAATGCTAGAAGGCTAGGCTAACTTTCTTCCACTCTCTGACTGAAATACATTAGCATTGACCTAAAATATCACCATATGTTGTAGCAGTAAGATTTCACTTATTCAACTACATTGAACTACAGTTCATTTATATCCAGATAAAAAGGGATCAAACTAATTGGAGAGGGGTGTCCACATACTTTTGGCCACATCGTGTACTTCTGCTCTTAGAGAAGTGAGAGTACAGGCTGCTACACCACACAGTTCAAAGATGTTTTGCTTTTCATATTCCAGGTTGATTGGATCATAATCACACGGGTGGTGATGTCCTTTTGTCCTCTGGGTTAGTAAATACGCGTTCACTTTATACCAATAATTGTCCATTTCAGCAAGCGATGCCTTTTTAATCAAAACTCTCTCTCTCTCTCTCTCTCTCTCTGTCTGTCTGTCTTTCCCTCTCTCTCTCATTCTCGCTCTCTCTGCGTCCATTTCCTGCTGGTTGTTTGTCTAAATTCTCATCTTAGCTTCCCCGGATAGATATTTGCTGAAAGCTTCATCAAGCACAGCCAGGGTTCAATTACAAGAGCCGTCTCCGTCTTCTGTTTGTTTCTCATCCCTCCACACCAGTCATGATGTGCACGCAAACATACACAGAAAAAAGAAAAAAAACACATAAGCACATCACACATGCTGCTTGTCAGGCCATCATCACAACTCCCTCCCAACTACAACTTGGCATCTGGAGGAGACACCTGCCACTCTTTCAGGCAAACACAAGAAGAAAGGAACAGAGCGGGGAGTGGAAGAGAGGGAGGAGAGAGTAGAGGAGGAGAGCCAGAGAGGGGAGGAATGGGCAATATCATACTCAAAGGGAATGAGCTCTTAAAACATGAAAGCTTAGGCAAGGGGAGAGAGGCACAGTGTGGCGGTGTGGGAGGGAAAGAGAGCAGAGCAAGTGAGACTGTAGCTAAAAACAGATGATGGGGATGACAGGGATCTACTGCGAAGCGTAGACCATTATATAGGTAGGTGTGTAAATGTCTGTCTGCTCTGCACAGAACACAACTGTGACTTCCGATGAATTGCCAACAAATTTTATGACCTGTGACGTGAGTCAGATAAACACTTGCAATTTGATTGCACATAACACGTGCATACTCACTTGCAGAGAAGAAAACCTGTTTAGTCACACTGAAAAATTTATTTTCTTGTTCATCCAGGTGCATACACACACACACACACACGTGCACGCAGGCCGCAGGCGCATACACCCACATACAGACACAGATCATCAACCCTAATTAAGCAGAAGTGGCAGGATTTAAAATAGAGTGAAAAAGGAAATAAATCTTTGAATTTACAAAAATGGAGGGGGCAGAGAGTGAGCGAGGGTGCAGGAGGGACGAGGCTAGCTCAGACACTCAATATAGATGCTGCTCCTCTCCTGTTGGTGGTTGATTTAGCTTAGCATAATCCCAAAGATCATTTAGCGTTGCTCATTCAAATGGTGATAAATCTCTGGCAGAGTTAATGAGAGATTTAAATGGCGTCATTGCCTCAAAGACACAGCTAAAATATCTCTGCACTATATAATCCTCCCCTCTCATGTAATATAGTGTATAACCATTATCCATCTTCATATTAGAGACAAATCAGGTCAATATTACCGGCTCTGCACCACTGATCTTTTACAACCTAGGAATTGCTGTTTTGTAGTCTTCAAAGTTTCAAAGTTCCACTTCTGTGACCCAAAACAAAAAGAAATCAAACAAAGCAAATAAAGAAAATCATGGTCTGACCGGGCAGAGTAGGAGTAACGATTTATTTCTTGAAATGGACGTGATAGTAACTACATCCCTGACTTGATCCTTGATGCTGTGTTTACAGAGCATCGTAGAAGTTAGGGCTACCAATGCCTTTGGGACATGGTTTGAAGAACAACAATTATGCATCCAAATCTTCCACAATACTCATTTTAATGTATTTTCTTTTCAGTTTCTATATTTTTTCATGTCTTCTTCATTGTGCAATTTGGAATACACCTTGGGAAATGTATTGTTTTCCAAATCGTGTGTATTAGAGTTGAACCGATTAATTGATTAGTTCACTGTCAATCAATAATCAGCAACAATTATGATACCTGATTAATCTTAGGTAATGTTTTAAACTAAAATAACATAAACTGGTTCCAGCTCTCTAAATGTGAGAATTCTTCTTTTTCTTTTAGAGTAAACTTGAATACCTTTTGGGATTTGCACCATTGGTTGGACAAAACAAGCTATTAAATAAAAGACATGGAATTGGGCATATTTTCACCATCTTCTGACATTTTACAGAAAGAATTGGTAGATAATAAAAGTTACTTGCAGCCCCAATGTGTATTCACATTACTACTGGCCATTTTTAAAGCACAATTATGATTGAATTGGACCAGTGGTTTTCATTTAATCACTATGCCATGAAAAGGGGAAATCTTGGATCTTAAGAATGTCCTTGATGGCCTACAGCAAGCAGAGATTTTTGTCAAACAGAAACAATCAAACTGATTCAATCCTTTTTCACAACCTCCATGTTTGGTTGTAAATAGATTTTCTTTCCATAGAAAAACTAGTGAAGGCAAGGATATTCAACAGCTGACTGGAGTGTCCTTGAACACACCACCAAAGTTTTGAAAAGTGTCCTTGCTTGTGAATCTAAAATAAATGGCAAAAAAAGTGCTCTATGATGTGACTCAGCGATGGTGATGCCCAGTGGCTTCCTGGAGAGGATGAAATCTAAAACTTTACTCTGCGGTATGCTATTGAAAAAAGTCATTGTTAATGCACTAAAGCATGCAAATCCAGTTATAGTCCTTTTTAATGTTGGGATAATGCTATCCTTTTAATGCTATATCAGGAAACTGCATACTCTTGAACCTCAGGATCTCCAGCACAGTGGTGTTGTCTTCCTTTGTCCAGCAGGGAAGCAAAGTGCTTAAAGTTGAAAGAAAAATCGATGTTCATTACCATGAAGCACCTTAAGTGGAAGCTTCCCTGTTTAACAAATCCAAGGCCTGCTTGAAAGCTATTTTTCAAGGTATCTGGATATCTTATAATTAGAGCCGGCCCTGTGTGGTCTATTCTCCACTGCCTGACACTCAGAGGTCGGATTCTCTGCTGCGGCCCCCTCAGCCCCTGGCCCGCCTTTGTGACATCTGTTGAGCACACAACACACTGGCCCATTAAAAAATACACACACTCTACCCTGATCAGGACGAGTGCATATGTGTATGTGTGTGGGGGACAGAAACTGGGAGGCAGAGACATTGAGAGAGAGAGAGAGAGAGAGAGAGAGAGAGAGAGAAATGCAAAAATAACCTCTACCCTCTTTGCATGCAGTAATTGGGTCATTTGAAAGGCTAAGCTTATCTCAACACTAATCAAGCTCTAATTATACTCAGAAAAACTTTGCCCACCCCTCCCTCCCAAATACACACACACTCTCCACATGCATAATAAGATGATGCAGGTCACAGCTTTCCCTATTTAACTCCTGCCTATTAGGAGAGAAGATGTGAGCGGGAGTACAGTGCTGCTGTTGCTCTCCGTCCTGTCCTGCCTCGCTGAAACCACGATGATAACACAAGCTGACAGGGTGACACGTGTCAATGGGAAACAGGGGCCATGTTCAGACTTCGATGAGGAGGTGTGGCACCTCCTCCCCAGGCACCAAAGACTAATGCATTCAGGCACGTGAGGACACAGGAAGCCGAGACCCACGCGTTTCTTAATCGACACAGATGCCCACTGTTCTTGGGGAACATTATTAAGATCTCAGATTAGGAGAAAAATTGAAAACAAAAATGGATACACAATTCCAGGTGAAAATATTTCAGTGCAAAGAACTGTATTTGTTTGGTCTCAATCGCATGATCTTGTCATTTTTCTCTTCACTTTCTATTACCAGAAGTCTTATCTGAGCTGCTAGTATTAAAAGAGAACTTTGTTTACTGCAAATTGTGATGATTGAAGTCCTTAAAAAAAACAAAAAAAACACGTTTGGCTGCACTGGAACATAACATCTGGGTAGACGTATTTAGTTGCCAAAGAAACTGATAATGATGAGCATGCTGAAAAAAATAAGGAGTGCAAACAAACTTGCAGGCATACATGCAGATGCCACACACACACACACACATACACACACTAACACACAGATGTATACCCCCAGTGGAGCAAATACACACCAGTCACAGGAATTTCACAGCTGACTGGCTCTGATCTGGCAGAAGGCATCTGTGTTTGTTGAGATGGTGTGTATGAGCACCTGTGTGCAGTTGTAATATCTGTGTGTGTGTGTGTGTGTGTGTGTGTTTTGTGTACATCCACACCCACAGCGGTTGTGGCTGAGGGGCTGGTTGCCCTCCTGTGTCTTGCCATCACTGGATGTGGAACGCTCTTTGGCAGATATCCTCAGTGGAGAGCGGCAAGAAATGAGCCTGTCCAACAAGCCAACGAGAAGAGGAAAAGAGAGTGCAGCATGGGGCCGAGCATGGTTCTTCTCATAATGGCTGTTTGTCCAATTCCCCCAGCACGAGGAAAATATCTCTTCCTCTTCTTGTGACTAAATCATTCCCTGCTCTTTACTCTACACTGCAGTTATGAATCACCCTTTGTCACCTTCCTCCTCTCTCCTCCCTGTTGTTCGTTTAGTTTCCCATCTGTCTCTATTACAAAGACTGTTAAAAGTACATCAGGACTTATTATTGCATAAATCTTTCATAGCCATGCCTGTTTGCTCACTTGCACCTCGTTTTCACAGTATTTGTTTTTGAGGCTCTCGGAGCGAGAAATCTCCGTCATGCTCTGAGACTTACACTTGTAGATCAGACAGGCACAGATTCATGAAAAGGGAGAAGAAAAGAGGAAGGAGGCAGAAGGCGAGCGAGATGAAGGGTTACAAATCCAAATATCCAGAATGACAAGTGAAGTGAGCGATTTCAGCGCAGTGACATGTCCGAGGGATCATCTGTCATCTGTTTTATCGGATAACACGCTGTTACTGCTCACTTGATATTGACTGAGCCAATCACAGAAAGACATTGGCCATTTTTCAGACTGATTGGCCAAAACGAGAGGGGAGATCGGTATCAGGTCTCTCATTAAACAGGCTCCCCACGGAGAATGATTTTAAGCACTATAGAACTGTCAGCGCCTGATGCGATCAGTCTCATTTTAAAATGAGTTATCCAGCAGCTCAGAAATGTGAGACCTACAGCAGCAAAATGATTAATGGCTTGAAAGCACAACAACATATACAGTTTACTGTGCTGGAATTAAATTGCAGGATCAACCCCCTCCATCTAAATCCAGAGTGTCAAACTGAACCGTTTCTAATAGCTTTCAGCTGACAGCAATTCAACCGTTCTCACAACACCATTAGCATGATATTAGCGTAGCAAAGTGCTACACTTTCACCTTTAGCCCGCTTTTTTTTTTTTCTTGTTGACATTTTTCACACCGTGCCGCTGGAGGAAAACACGTTCAGGTGGAATGACACAGAAGAAGCGGGGAAGAGAAATCAGTCAGGAAATATGAGAAGGGCAGTGGAAGGGAGAGGCAGGATGTATGATGGGAGAACAGAAGGAGGTGTCGCAGCGTTTCTACATCAGCTAAAGAGAGATGGATGAAGCGAGAAGAGCATGTCTGTTAAACTCCCTCAATCCTTCATCGGATCAGGTTAATCTGAAGGTTGCCGGTTAAACTCCGCCATCAGTCATGGCGTTTGGCTTCTGTGAAGGTTAGAATCATCTGGAAGTGTCTCGCCCTGCTCTTCTGCGTTCTAGTTTGCAATGCCGATCCCTTCTGCTTTTCCTCTGTGGTTCCCGTAAGGCAACGCCTTTATTCCTATCTCTTCTGATTTTGATCATGAACCTCTTTGCCCTTCCGTTTTGGAGGTCCCGTTTTATATGTAACGAGATACCCCACTGCAAATCTATCTTGAGTATGAAATACTGGCTGTAGGATTGAAAAGTTTGTAGCCTGCTCCTCCACGGAGGACAGCAGCCGTGCGACTTGGATTCACAGAAGTTACAATGGATTCCAGTGATGACTCACAGCGTGAAAATGTCTCTAAACAAGCATTCACAGAAACCTTTCAAACCACTCCTGCTGCAGAGTCATCTTCGCTGCTGTATGTCGTAGTTATATGCTCACTGTGTTCCAAACAATCCTCCATTTCATCAAATCACTAAATATGCTACTTCACACAGCTTAACTATGTTGTCAAACAGCTATGACTGTTCCTGTTTGAGAATGTTGTGAGGAAAGTTTCAATGAAAATCAATAAATTTCATGCAGCCTATTTGCAAGTGCCGTGAAGGATTCTTTTTTTTGTTTGGCCTACTTAGCCAATCATCTGCTTCAGTGGTGGTTTATGTATATTAAGGGTACCGTATGCTTGCCTGATCATCAAACGGTGTCTCAAACCCCTTTCCTCCACACCTTTTCAATGTTTCCAAAGAAACTATCCTATAAACCATGTTTGGTGTTTTATTGCTAAATTCTTGAATTTTTGCACCCTAATAGAAGTCAGATAAAAATAACCAAAGGCACACTGGCAGTGACATGTTTGGAAATCTGATATTTAGAAAAAATAGTAAACCCACTCGAGATTTGCTCTGTAAATAACTTCTCTGTAGTGTGGGGGGGATTTTTTTTCTCCTTCTGTGGTATAAATATAGGTTTACATAAACAGAATCGAGAGAGAGGTTTTAAAGGGCGTTGCTTGGCTGCAGTCGCTTAAACAATTCATTATATTACTCAAATTAGTTGATTTGTTTGGTCAAGCATAATATCTCTAAAGATTTTCACCCACTCTTGATGAAGTCGTGAAATGTGTTGAAGACTGAAATTGCAAAATATGAATTTTACTGACTTGAGGGATGTTTTTATTCTCTCTGTCCACACTAGAATGTACAATCACATTTTACATTTTAGTCTGACTTGGAAATTGGACTTGAAAAGCTTGAGTGTAAGCCTGGTTTTGATTTGTTTTTCTCATTCGAAGTGAACAAGAAAGAGTGGAGCCGAAAGCTTTTGGTCGCATCGTTGGAGCGTCTGAATGGGTGCACGCCAGAATGATGTGCCGTGGCATCAGCTTGCATCATTCAAGCTATACTTGAGATGTGTTGACAGTGAATATTCCCAAACTGAGCCAAATACTCAATTCCTCTTGATTCCTCGTTTACTGTACTCTGTACCTTGTTCTGGTTTCATAGAAAAATAAAAAAATAACATTTTTCTTTTTACTCTCAGGGACTTAATTTTTCTGGCCTTGTGTCCATATTTACATGCTCCCTTGTCTCTCCATTTTTTTAATTTTTAAATCTTCTTTAGTTGATAGTAGTAGCTCTCAGTTCATTGCCACTACAGTATTTGTTTCGGAAGAAAGCAGTTTGAATGAAAACAGTTCAGACAGAGGTTTGTGGATAATCCAGGGTAACTGGGACACTGTTTCTGGAAAGGCACGTCACTGTTGAGGTTTTCAGATGCAGTTTTTTCAGTGCTTTGAACATCACAAAATGGAATAAGATTCACCTCCGTTTTATTGGTGTGGCGGGAGAGGTTTTACAGTGAACATATCAAAGCCTTGGCAGATATAAACTATCTGCATGGCCCGATAACCACAAGGGGGAAATGAAAAATATTTTGTCTGATTTGGTTGAAACAACTCTTTAAGGTAGATAAGGTGTGTGGGTTAGAGCTCGGTCCTTACTGGGTTTGGGTCTACCAGATTCAATTCGTCCACATATTGAGCGCTGCCTAAGAGGCTAAAACTCAGGGCAAGAAATCTCCCAACAAAAAAACATCTCCGTGATCCACGTTTTTGAATTAAACTAAAACATTTTATTCCAAGCAGTGTGACTCCACTCTTTTTCCCTCACCTGAGGCGCGCAACGAAGTGAGAAGCGTAGCCACAGTTCAGCCTGTCCCTGATCTTTTTTGAAGCACAGGGGCAACAGTGCTCATCACAACTCCATAAATGTTTTGATTTTCTCCCTCAAGGCCACACACGCCCTCCACAAACACACCTCCAAATGTGCGCACACACGACAACCCATTGAAAAACGCAAAAACATTCATTCACACGAGCACACCCACACCGTAGTGCGCTGTATAGCACTTGCAAACACACACAACACTGTGCCCGCATTTATATGCTGAGGAGCATGCATGAAGCCACACATTTTTGCTTCCGCAAACTTGTAGCTTACCACTTGCACAATATCATACATCACACCAAAAACCTACACACGCGCACACACAAATGCACACGCCAGCTGGAAATGAATTATGAATGCATATCCCCGACTCCATCCTCCTTCCTAACTCACTATGCCCATCCACTCAATCCACCTTCACCTTGGCTACATAATCCTCTCAATTTCTCACCCACTTCGTACCAACCTTCCTCTGACCCTTCTCTTCACTGTTTCCACTCCTCTATTCCTTCTCTGCCTCCTCCTCTTCCTCTACTCCTCCACCTCCCAAATGTGTCTTCGTGTGTGCTTTAGGGTTGACCCTTGCAGCGTGGCTCTGAATTCTGATGCTTCATTTGTGAAGTGCTGCATTTTAAGGGGCTTTCCAAAATTGTGACGTATGCGCTAGAGAGAGAGAATTACTGAAACTTGTTAGGTAGAGTGGTTTGTGGTGTATATGTGTATTTGAGTCTACGTTCATAGTAAGCCACCTACATTTAAACAAACAAGTTCGTTTTCAAAGCTGAACATTATGACAATTGGCGAATCTCTTCTTGTTGATCATATTTAAAAGCATCTGTTTCCGTGTCCAAACTAAAACAAGAGACCTCAGTTTTTAAATTTAATCATGTCAAACTATATTGACAATCTATTAATCATCTCAGCTATTCTCTAAGCAAATATTCTTTGGTTTCAGCTTATTAATGCAAGGATGTGTTCTTTATTGTCAAATTGAGCCGGCTTAGTGTGGACATGTTTTAGATAAGATAGAACTTTATTTATCCTGAGGGAAATTGATGCGCAGCAGTTACAAAGTAGGAAATACAACAAATATAAAGGAAAAATTGTTGTGCAGCTACTTTGTGTTATGACAAAATGAAACACATTTATTTGAGGAGTTTAGTTTACTGTGTTGAATAATAAAAAACATACATGTAAAAAAGGATGTTTTTGGTATTGATTATCTCCAGTCCTACTGAGAAGAAGGATTGAGAAATGACAGAGGAACAAAAGCTGATGTAAGTTTGTGTGTGTGTGTGTGTGTGTGTGTGTGTATGGGAGAGAGAGAAATGGAAAGGGAGAGAGCTGGTTGACATTTTCCCTCCAACTAACAGAGGGCTGGTGGGCAGTCCCAGTAACATAAGTCTCTGTGTGCTTATGCATTTTACAAATGCCACTTTCTACTGCCAGCTTATGACAGCGCTGAACACACACACACACACACACACACACACACACACACACACAGAGACACAGGGTTGTTACAATTGCTCTCTGCTGCTGGGTTTTGCAGGATGGTAAACTGTCTCACTGCACTGAGGTAAACTGTATGCCAGCAACCCCACCCATGCACGCGCGCACACACACACACACACACACACACACACACACACACACACACATAATCAAACCCAATTTTTTCTCTGTATCTCCCTGTTTGTCTGTCTCTTCTTCAATTACAGCCCATATGCTAGAAAGCCCCCAGCTTTCCATGCGCCCCTTTGAAGTGAAGTAGATTAAAAAAACAAACGTTTGGAAAACCATAAATGAGCATTTGCAGAGCTCAGAATAGGGGAACACACGCACGCACACAAATTCACATGAAATACATTTATTAAAATGCATAGACTTACAGTATCGCAGACATGTATGGGTGCAGAAACACCTCTTGGAGCAGAGATTAATAAATGTATCTGTGTGCATCTAAATACATAAATAGACACACAAAGACACAGTCTCACCGTATTAATATTTGATTCAATATTCCATATGACCTCTGCCTGTTTTCTTACACATGTATAGTAGGACGCATGTGCTGACAGGTGGGTAGCAAAAAATACTGAAAGTGAGGGGCTTGCTGAATGTCCTCTCAAAAAGATCCAACTTGAGCTGCATTCAGGAAAAAGCATTCCCTGCTGAATGTAGAGCAGGTTTGGGAAATTGGATTTTGAAGCCATTTTGTCCACTTCTTTAACTCCAAAGATTTCTCTGCTCAATGTATTCACCGCACAGGGACCTGCACCTGTAGTGCAGTGCATTATCTGGCTCTCTCTGGTTGGCCTTTACAAAACATACACAGTGATTACACTCTGACTTTGCAAAATGCACATAACAGTGCGGACACACGCAGGCACACGCACACTGTTGGACGCGCGCACAAGCTTCCTGCTGTGTTCAGCTGGTATTTACACCCCATCCCATAAGGCCTTGGGATCACCCTCGCAACGTTCAACAACTAAGTAATTAACAGCCCTGCTTCTCAGCTGGGAGGGTGAGACAAACCACACACACACACACACAAAAACAAATATGCAATATTGGCCTAGACAAAAAATGTAGAGGCGATGCATAAACTGAAATATTACAAAAACACAAAGTAACCTCTTTGAAGGATGTTGCCAGTTTATTACAACTTTTCAGAGTTTTAGCCATAAATTCTTGCATATATAGACAGAGAGGGAGAGATAGATTCACTTTTTTTATTTAATCAATCATTTTCACTCTATGCTGTTTACAATGATAACAGTGGAAGGTCTCTCACCCAAAGTATGCAGTCACTATTTGAACAATGTGTCCCAGATTTCCTACAGAAGTAATCTCAGCAATGACTTTGGTGTGAACAACATTATCAAAACCAATAGTAAGGAAGGCCAAAACTTTCATAAGTAGAAGTTGTAATAAACTGGAATTGTCCTTTAAACATTTGCAATAAACAAAAAATAATGACAAACAACAAACCTGAAATTGTTAGACTAAACTGCCACAAAGTTAACCTTTTGCCTTCGTATAAAGAAACCTGGGCGACACCCCCGCAACTCTAAATTCAAGAGCAACTTTTCTGCTATGATAAGACAAAGTCTGACAGCACTTCAGGAGCAGAGAGGAGAGTGTTTTCTCTTGTTTCTCTGTCGGTCTCCTGAGGTTAAACTATTTGTTTGTTCGGTTTTAGTGGCATTAAGTCTTACGGCCATTATCTAACAAAATCCAACAGTGACAAGAAGGCAAAAAGAGAGCAGTGGGAAATGCTCAGTGCACGCGTGGGCAAGGTGTGTCTGCATGCATGTCATGTGTCTTGACTATATACAGGCATGCTTCTGTGTGTCAGTGATCCTCAAATCCACTTCTGTTTTCTGTCCTTCCGTGTAATTAACTGCAGTCAGCTGTCGGCTCAGGTGTAAATCAGACCCTAATTAGACTCCTAGAATGAAAACTACCTGACAGAATAGAAATCCAGAATGAGAGGATTTGGGGAACTCTGGTGCATATATTCAGACTGCCACTGAATCACACCTGCCTGTTGACAGGACTGACTTCTCCTTACTCACTACATTTACATGCACACCAGAAACCAGATTGCTGTGAGAAATCGGATAACGTGTTTACATGTGCTCAAGTAGTCTCATTACTGCAAAAAAAATTCTCGTCATTTCCTGCACCTACCGCACTGCTGCCGAAGTAAAACTTTCAGAATTCTCTTGAAAGAGTTTATGTGGCCACGAAATCGGGTTCCTTCAAAAATCTGTTTAATTCGGTTTTTCAACATCTTTTAATTTTTGAGTCTCTAGTTGTTGCTCGTGGCCTCTTTTGTTGTTATGCTGAACTCTGCTGAGACTGACTGTGAGGAGCCATACTAAATATAAATAACCCTGATAGAAGCAAAAGTTTACCTAAATATTTTAGATGGCTTTGCTTTGGAAGAATTTGAAAATATTTCCCCGCTCATTTTAAGATGTGAAGGTTAAATCTCATATATCTGCATTGATAAGTTGAGCTTGCAGGTTGTTGCTTTTTTTTAGGCTATTGACTATGCAAATGTTTACTTACTGTATTATGAAAAAGCAGCTTTCAATGTCGCATCGTCTTCTAATGCATTAATGTAGAAGGTCTAAAAAACACATGCAGGGTAGCGTAGGTGCAGACACACTTCACATCTTTGGCCAATGCAGTGTTATTTTACACTTAAGCATAATGTCTTCCATTAAACTCACTCTGCATATGTCTGGTTGTTTAAATCCGTGAAATGGTTCACTCAGGTCTTATAGGTCTTTATGTGGCATTACAGTAGGTTGGTATTGTACGTTCTTGCTCTTCAACCTGTAAAGTTAAATAAACCTTTTGAAAAGCAGTTGGATTATTTGAAAAACTGTTTAACAAAGCTGAAAACAGTGGCTCTTATTGTAGCTTATGACAAGGTACATGATATTCACCGGACAGCTATAAATGCGTGTTTGGGAGCATGTATAAATGAACGTTGGTTATTTTATGAATATCTGTGCTGAAGTGTCTGTGCAAGTGATTTTTGCATGCGTGTGTGTACATGTGGATATAAACAGGGCGAAGGAGATAATGAGTTTCAGATAAGAAATCTAGATGTGTGTGTGTGAACAGACGGTTGCTGACACAATATAGAAGAAGAAATGGAGAAACAGGAGGCAGATTATGAAAATGATGGGGACCATAACATGAGAAAAGTAAACCTGTAACACAAGACCAAATCTGTTGCACAGAGCCTTTCCTCAACATTGTCGCCAGCTCTCCCTTCTGACCGTCAGAAGCTGTTTTATGGAAGCTACACAACAGCAAACTGTGGTCTCAGCAGCTCCCAAGTATGTTCAATACATAGTATCTTTGGCTTCATGTGAAGCAAGTTCAAAAGTGTGTAGGTCAGTATATGAACAGAAGTAAACTAAACATTCCAGTAATCGAAAAAAACTGAAAATATCTATTACTCAAAATTAGGGAGCACTGGTGGGACAAGTTTTTTTATTTTGAACACTGCTGCTGTGATTGACCAAGTATTGAGCCACATGTGAGCACTGTAGTTTTGACCACAATCGGCATCAAAAGTAATTTCAGAGTGGGAAATACATTGGTCACATTCAAATGTTGATGGGGTGCACACGTTGTTCACTGCTTTCAGTTAATTTAACCTCCTAAACATCACTCAGGAAATGGTGGCTCAGTCATTGCATTATTTTACAGTAAAGCCTAGCCAAGATCTCAAAGTTCTCAAATATATTAAGTGAGGCTGACGTTGGGGGAAAATTGTTATATTAAAAAAAATGCTCAAAACATCTAGATTTTTTCCTTTATCTGTGAGATCTGCTGAGACAAAAACAAGGCATCACAAACTCAGTGTAGTTTATAACTGCAATGAAGTTTTGGAACAAGCAGATGTAAAATATATGTGACATTTGTTATATTGTGCGATAATTTAAGGAGATAATCAAGAGTTTGTGAGAATAAAATAATAACTCCAAAACACAGTTACGAAGTGCTCTACAATAAGACAATCAGCTTTTTTAAAATGGAGTTTGTTGTCAAGACACTCCATAGTGTAGGAGCATCTTTTGTTTAAATGTTTACATCTTAGCACTTGTGGTCATCATCATCCGATATGCAGAGTAAAATCATTTATTCTAACGTAGAAGCAGTGAAGATCTTTCTTTACTTTACCCTCTGTTCAGCTATTATGTAGTTTATTCTGTTGTGTGCTGTTTCTCCTTGAGATCATAATCTAATGTATTTGTGTGTGTGTGTGTGTGTGTGTGTGTGTGTGTGTGTGTGTGTGTGTGTGTGTGTGTGTGTTGTAGGAAGCACACAGCACTATACACTTTACTGTACGTGGCAGAGCTGCTCTTATCCAGATCCCAAAATACTGCACAGTGGGTTTTCTGCCTAGAGACAGACACAGACACTCACAGAAAGATTGAGTAAGAGAGTAAAGATGAGAGGGAGAACAGCACAGCACAAGGTGGGTTGGGACTGAATGAATAATAGGCAATCTATAATGGATGACAAGTTGACCAAGTTCTTTCTCTCTCTCCCTCTTTTTGCTTTTTTTATTTTTTTTTTTACTTTCTTTTCCTCTGTGCTCCTCTCTCACTGTGACACCATGTCACTGCTTTGAGGCACATGTTCTGGAAGAAGACGGCGACTGCCATCCTCCCCTGAGCCTCTTAGCTGCCTTTGGAAGAGAGCCGCTTTACTTTATGGGCTTCTCAAATCTCCTGGAGACGTTCTCTCTTCTCTCGACTTCTCAAAAAAGTCCGATTAGAGGACAAGGGGTGTGAAACAGGGAGAGAGAATTGAAGAAGGGGGGGTAAGAGAGATGAGGAAGAATGGCTGGGAAAAAGGAAGTAAACACTCAACTCATTCTAGATTTTCACAAGAATGTAAAACAGGAAACTGTAAATGGAAAGCGACACTCTGGGCTGCAACATTTGGCACCTGTTTATGCTCTCTTGCACTTTGTGCCCTGCAGTTTTCACAGAAATGTCATTATCCACCTAAGAAATGGATAAATTGATGCCTTTGAAACACAGTGAATCATTCAATGAGTAAGAGGTTTGACACTGTTATAAAAAATATTTTTTTATTGCCTCCAGTCTTTGCAATGGTTATAAAAAAAAAGTTACGACTGCAAGAACAGACACTATGAGAAAATCTGTGCAAGTTTCACATTATTTTACTTCAGTTAGTTTTTTTCTTTATTCATTCATTATGGGTCATTAACATCTCCACCTGTTATGAGAAAGCAGCGCTGCATGATTTGCCTTGCTTGGCAGCGAGCAGGATGTAGAATGGTGCAGCCCCACGTTGTTTTGTCAACAACAGCTGTATTGGTTGTCCATAAGCTCCTAAGCTGCCTTCCCTACCGCGCCACTCCCAGTGTTGCCCAGACCTCCCGTCGCGTTCCTCTGGTAAGTTTATTGTACACATCAAAACGAAGCGCTGAGCGTATTACGACATGGGGAGAGCTGGAAATAATAGCTGGGCAAACATCTTTTGTGTGTCGGTATTTGAGACGGAATCCACCTTGTTGTTGAGAACAGGAGAGAGGCAGGAGAGAGGCAGGCAGAGGTGGAGGAGGCTCTTTCTTCATGGATCAGATTTGTGCTTGTTATTGGATATAATGCCAGAGTTAAACAAACTTACATGGTAGGGGGCCAGTTCGAGTAGTAAATACAGTAAATAAAGAAAAAGATCAGATAAAGGAGAAAAAAAGAGGAGGGTTTAAAAGAAACAACAGCTGAGGTGATTTCTTTTTCCACATCAACATTGACTCCCCTGTTGAGCAGGAGATCCAAATCACACAGCACTCTGGGACTTGCTCAGTTTTTCCATCACGCCTTCTCAGTCCAAAACATTTTCTGTTTCAATGATACTCTAAACTGCAGCAATTGTACAGTGAAAAGCAAAGATTAGAAACTGTTATTGCCTTATTGTTATTGCTATTTTGGTTTGGTTTGATCTGTCCTCATCCATCTTTCAGCTGTTAACAACATCAGTAGTCCACGCTACCCCCGCCCCTCTCAGTACAGCAAATGCCTGCGAGGACATCAGCTGAAATATTTAACACAGCTCTCCCCGAATCCACACACGGCATTCAAGCGGCACTATGTTAGCAGCGTTAACCGCACTCCAAACAGTGTTGATGTTGCGCTCACCACCCATCACTAATTGGCATCCTTCAAGGTTTTTACGAGGTCAAAACTTGATTTAAAATTAATTTGACTTTGTTTTGCAAATACTGACACCAGGATGCTGCAACAAACATAATAACACCCATTTGACACATTGAAGCTAAATATATTCCAGTGGAAGCACATGCATCCTTTAGTAAAGAATAATATTTGAGGCACTTGTCACAGCTGGGGACTGTTGCTGGGTGAAAAAATAATTGGTTATTGGATTGTTTTGCACTCGTATACAATGACAACTGAAATGTATTTTTTTCATGCCAAACAACATGGAAATTACATTTTAAGAACTGAATACTCATCTTGATAGATGTTTCTGGGGACTGACAGGGTATTTTTGCAATCTGTTTAGAAATGGGAGTGTAGGGATTTTAATTTCATTGTATATTTTTCCATTTACTGTTGCCATACCCCAAAGATGTCTCTCTGTGTAAAATCCTGAACACCATTAAGTTAATACCAAATCCTTGGCCTACAGATATTTGGTTTTACGCTGTAGTACGCCTACCGCTATCCCTGCACATCCTTATAGGAAAATTCCTTTCTTCAAAAATCAGCAAGACACCCTAATTAGCTCGGTATTTTTCTGATGTCTGAAGGTTTCCCCGAGCGACACAATCACATGCAGAACGGGAATCAAAAAGGAATGACCTCTGGTGACCCAAAAGAATCTTACACATGAGTCAGCAGAGGCAAAACTGCCCCATAGAGACGTTACTGTGACGCTGTTATGAAAAAAAAAAATCAAGCAGATACATGTTTAAATGTTAACACATATTTAAACATAATAGACAAGATCGTTCTCTTTTGAGTTACTCATGAGTCTGCCTTTGTTGGCACTAGAACAGACAGCAGGATGTTGGGCAGAAGTATATTCGGTATATTTCAACATATAGTAAAAAGTCCAAATACACAATTACAGTTCTACTGACTTCACGTGTGAGTGTGCGTGTGTGTGTGGACGCACTGCTGTTTGACTGACAGCTAAGGTAATTATAGTTCCACAGTGGCAGTAACCCCCGCGCAACCTCTCAGGCTGAGTCCTCACACCCTGTCTCTGATGAACCCCAGCACGGAGGCTAATGCCAAAAAGCAAGCTCCCTCTGCTGAAAATATACCCACTAAATGATCCAGCCAGGAGAGATGGACAGCGCGAAGAGGCGCACAAGTTGGCCTGAGGTTGAAGTGACCAACCAGGAGGGAAAAGATGATCAAAAGAGAACTAAAGATTACCACGAACATTTTTTTAACTAGTGTAAAGAGGAGGCAGGGGTGGGTAACAAAGTGGTTGTGGATAAGGGCGCCAATTGGCGTGTCCTGCTGTGCTAACAGGCACAGGACCAAAATAAACCTGCAAGACCAAGCAGAGGTGAGAAGAGACAACCGTTTTTAATAGAGAGTGAGAATAGAAAGGTAAAGAGGGGAGAGGCGGTATAGAGAGAAAGAGGGAAAGAGGGAAAGAGAAAGAGGCTGAGGGGAGGAGAAAATAGTGATTGTATGAGCAGCGGGAAAGTCAGTGTGGTAGAAAACAAGACATGGAGATATAAAAGCGAGAAAGGAGAATGTGCACAGGACTGGGGTGCTATTTTTGAAAGTTTCATGTAAAGTCCTTCATAAGTTCATAGTAGCTTCTAGATAGTTTTAAACTAGTGATTTACTAAATCAACTCACACCATTAAAACTTAGAGCTGCTCTGAAATCAATCAGCCATTGTTAATATACAAATGACTATAAAAGGGGTTGTTCATAGTGACAAACCAATAAAGAATTATCACCTGACTCTACAGTTCCCCTCAGATATACTGACAGTTAAACGCATTTCAGCTCATTCTCTTATGGACCACAACTTCACTGTTTTGGTTCAGTCTCACAGCTCTCATCGGTGCTATTTTCAGAAGCAGCAGCAGGCAGCTGTTTTTGGTGGAAAGAGCTTCGATAAACCAACTGTACGTTGTCTGCCCCACACCAAAAGCAGCACAAAGTTAGTGACTACCTGGTTTAGGCCGCTAAAGAGCCGGATATTTCCCCCCAGGAGAAGAAGACCTAAAACGGAGCTAAAAAGAGAGTAAATATTGGATTTAGATTTACCAGGTGGACACAAACACAACTTCAAATGAATTTTAATGTTGCTCTGTGTTTGCTGCATGTGTGAACAGGCAACAGTTTGCTAACCAGTTATTCAGTCATATCAACTCTACAAGGTGATAATATGTCAACACTGTGTTGACAGCTTGCTGCTCTGCGCCTAACAGTCAATTAATACATGGGTAAGCATTGTCTCAACTATTAGCCTAAAGACCTTTTAGTGACGTGTAATTCAGTTGCTAAGAAACGTCTTCAGCACCGTTCAATCAGAAGCAATCAACAACGTGCACAGAAATTCTCATGAGCTGAAACGAGTTCAAGAAATAAGTTTTAGGAGGCTAAGTGATTCCTTAAACTTGCCTGATTTACCTTTTGTAAATGTTGGTAGTTCTTTGTCTTATTTGTACACAGAGAAATGTATGTGGTTCAGAGTTGTAGGATTTATGCAGTTTGCAGAGTGAGAAGAAATGTCTGATTACCCTACAATACAGACTTTTTGGTCATTCAATCTTTTTTTACTGGAATAATGTCTGTAATTTGATTACATTTTACTTAAAGACACTGGGACTTTTTCTTTACATTCAAGGTAAATTCTGTTCAAATCTGTTTTAACTATGACCAAAAGCTTTCCCTAACCTTAGCCAAGTTGATTATGTGCCTAACCAAACAACCATATTCTGGGAATCAGAATTTTTTGTGTAAATACAGTTCATTCAAGGCACTGGCAAATTTTGTGTATCACATTAGGCAATAATAAACGACTTTGTACTTGGTTTGTGTGTGTCGAAAACTGTTTAATTAAGTGATGCATAAGTCTCCACTTAGTGAAGACACTATAACTCGGCTTAAGATTGAACAGCTGGTACAATTGGCTCCAGATGCAGCCTAGATGTCCTGCTCTTGTTCTTTTCCCTCACTCTTTACACCTCACCTGGCCTCTCTCTCTCTCTCTCTCTCTTCCAGGTCTTCACTAGTTTGATGAAATATTCATCTTTTCCTGACGTAGCCTTGCTCTCTACCCCTCCCCTCTCTCCACCTCTTTTCCTCTGCCTCATCTGTCGTTAAAATCCAAATCACAGTTATCATCTCCTTCCTCATCCCGAACCCATCTGTGCTTCCCCTCCTCTTCCATCACTCTTTCAATCACTACTTTCATCTCCTCCCACCTCTGTCTGATGTCTCTTGTCCTTCTCCTGTCATCTTGTCATCTGACTATGCTAAAATAATCTGTAATCTGTGGGTTTAGTCTGTGCAGCTACTGCACTGGAAATGTTAATGTAAAGGATCACAGAGCAGGAGATTATATGAGTTAAAGTGATGTACAGTAACAGAACAGCACAGCGGAGCTCCGTTAGTTAGCTATCTGATGTATAGCAGAGTGAAACATGCTCTGCTAAACCTCATAGGATGCCAGTCAAAATAAGTTCAATAGAGCAACTCATCTCATTTCATACATTTCTCTTTTCAAGTTGCTGATCTATTGTGTATACCTGCACGATTCAACTGAAATGAGCCATCATTGTATTTGACATATTAAGGTCACATTTTGATTATGTTTTAGGATGTGAGCTTAGGCTCCTACACAGATGAATTCTGTTTGCTTTACTTTCCAGCTATTTTATGCTGTGTCTGTAACCTTTGTTAAGCAGGGATAAACCAGTGCCAATTGTTTTTTAAACTAGGAAGCACTCAGAGAATGCATATCTTTGCCAAGGCTGTACAATCCTCTAAAATACAAATGTCTATGATTTGACGAATGCATGAAAGTCATGTACTTTGTGCACAATGTTAAGTGTAGTTCATTTCATTAAATATCAAGGTAATTATTTTACATACATTTGCCATGTATATATCACTATATGTACATATCACTAGTAGAAACATATTCTTAATAATATTGTGATATTGATTAAAATTTTTGACCCATGATCAAACTTTTCGCAAAATGAATCAGTCATGTCTGTACTGTAAATATGATGCTCCAGCCGGTTAGCTCAGCTTAGCATAAAGAATGGAAACAGGAAGGAACAGCTAGCTGTCCAAAAGAAAAAACAACTTACATACCAGCACCTCTAGAGCTCACAAGCTGTTAACCTCCTTTTCTGAGATAATGATACTGCAGGTTTTGCTTCATTACCAGATAATAGCGGTAACCAACTTTTTTAGGGGAAAAAAAAATCATAACCAGAGGTATTCTCTTTCAACTCTTTTAGGTGTCACTGTACAATTTGTGAGAGTTGTAACATCTTCAATACTGTGCTCAACAAGACTGCAGACACTATTTAATAATGAACAATAACACTAGAAGAGGAGCAGAGATTGACTGTGCTCCGAATGTGCTTTTTGGGGGGAGGAGAAAAAGATCATCAGATCATTCCTTGAACAATAAATGTCATGCCTTCATGTACTTTTGGACTACTTTGGGTTTTTGTTTTCTCAGGATTGCAATTCCAGCAAAATAAGCACAACATTATTGTGAAATGATCTTAGCGACTAAATAATGTTTTGACTTGTGTTTTTGCTGTGCTGAGGGATAGCATCAAATTTAAAATTTTACCGCTTGTAGGAAATGAAATGGAATGAACAAGATGACTAACATGATGACATGATGGACTTGATGCACACAGTCTCCATCTCTGCCTCACATAATTACTTTGGGGAATAGAGTGCAGATACGAGTCCATTTCAATTATTTAGATTCAATATCATAACACTGGAGTGTTTGGGTGAAAAGAGGAGAAAAATTAGCCTGTGCGTGTGAGTCTGCATGCATGCACATTTGCATTCCTACGTGCACATAGTTTGTGCACCTTTGTGCATGTCCGCGAGTGTCTGAAATAGAGACACAGGCTTGTCTCCGTATCACACAGAAACTGCACGACAATGCTCTTAGAGCCTCTGAGCCAATCAAAATATCCAGTGAGGGAGCTTGTCCAATCAAGGAAGAGGTGGAATATGAGGTGCAGGAAAAAAAAGAACTTGATGCAACGAGAGGAGGCAAGAACCAGAGAGAAAGAGAGAACGTGTTTGTGCTCTAAAGACATGAGGCTTAAAGCTAACATATAAAGTTCTCTTTTCTTGTTTAAGCATTATAATTTAAATACAATAAAACATACACCCACAATTTATCATCAGTAACTGAGGATAATAATTATAATCTTCCGTTGCCAGTCCTTCCATGCTGCTATAACTCTGTCTTGTAATTGGCTGTTTCCATGATGATTGCACTGTTTGTATTGAGCTGTCTGAAGTTATTCTCCTGAAACTCTCCGTGTTACTGGAGTTTTAGATGTGTGAATGTGCAATATAATGTGTAAATAAACCAGTAACACTACAGAGAATTGAAAGGTTTTCTAATTCATATTCACGGCGGAGACATTCCACTTTCTCCCTGATAAATAAAAGTATTCATTTTTTGATTGGAAGTCCGCTTTTTATCCCCATTGCAGAGCGCGCTCTGTTCAGGTGTCACATGGGAGGGGATGCTTGTGCCCTTTGCTGACAAGTCCACAATGGAAACACTATACATGTGTGACTTTAAATCACACCACATGCAAGTCGCTCCCTCTCTGTCACACACACACACACACACACACACACACACACTGAGGCAGAACAGCTGACAGCAGTCTCTGGATTATCTCTGAGCTTCTCCATCCTTCTTTACGATTCACACAACCATCGCTGTCGCTCTCTCTCCATTTCCTCATTCTCTTTGTCTCCCCTTCTTTATGTACCTTTGGCCTCCCACATTCATGTTTTGACTTGACTTTTTTACATGTTGTCTTCGTGCGTGTGTGTGTGGGTACAGTATGTGTAATATAAGATGGATTTCAACTAAAGATGACTCCAAAGAGGCAAAAGAAAATGTATTCATCTGTTTTTCATGACTTGACTTGGAGTATGAATGTGATGAGAATGTCGTCATCCATGAAGTGGCAGCAGGGTTGAAATATATGTGTCATTGCCATAACTGTCAGGTGCATTAGTCATACTGTTGACTAGGGGCTGGGGCTGCACTGGAAAAGTCAAACCACTCCAACCATTGGTTAATGAGGTGTGTTCAGCACACTGGCAACTCTAACCATTATCTAGCATGCAGGGGGACGAAGCCACAGGAGGGCTATTGATTATCTATTTGACATGCTGCTGAAGCCAGGAGGGCAGAAAGGAAAAGGGGGACAAGGACAAAAGAAAAAAACAAGCAGAGGTTGTCTGACAAGTAGATGTTGACAGACAGACAGGAATCAAACACATCAGGAAAAAACTTAGATTAAATTATCAGAGTTTGCAAGTGTTCAGGCAAATCAGACAGAATGGAGACATAAAAAAACGGACACTCTTGAAAGATGACTGTAATTTCCATCACTTGTAATGATTAGTTTTAAGCAGGGTTTACTTTTAGTGTGACAAGATTTGCACAGTTCCTTGGTGGTTATAACATCAAGGTATTATTAAAAGTTGCTTGTGCTGGGTGATGAGCAGTTTAGAAGGAATAGGCAGACAACTCCCTGTCATGTCCAGTACTGTTCATATACTGTAAACACTGTCAACCACTGTATATACTGTACATAGGAATGGGCCACTGTATCCTTGATGCCAAAGCAAGTGTTACTTATAACATCAATTATGGCTCAATATTCAAGCCATGACAGTGTAACAGTGAGCCAGCATGCAACACTGCAACAGTGTCACTACCCTGAAACTGAAGCAGCTTAATTGAATTCAGCCATCATTCATTTTATTTTTTACACCCGTGCCTTTTCTTTATCTCTGTTACTTTGACATTTCGGGGGCTCGGCTTGCTTGCTGTCTGGGAGGGTTGATATCCGTTCTGTCTACATATGTGTATTCAGTGGACAGACTGGTCCAGGATGTGTTAGCTGGGTGCAGAGGAGGGATATTCTTTCTGGAAACTCCAAAGTTCTCTTATGTGCATGCTGTGTCTTCTTAGCTGCTAGCTGGACACTGGTCAGTTTACATTCAGAAACCACATGGCCTTTTTGGACACCTGTTTGAAATATGCAGCTTCACTGTGAGGACAGGGGCTAAGCTAGCTGTTGGTGGTCATTAAAATATCTCCTGTTGTCTGGCTGATTGTTAAACCACATGTACAATGCTGTGGGTGCAGTGGTTTTAAGGTTGTTAAAAGGCTCAAATGGTGAAGCTGTGCTAAGTAACAGAGTAATTAATGAGTAGTGTAGCTCAGTACTTCTGCTGTTGAGTAATTATTAATGTAAGTACTTTTTCAGCAAGTAATACATTTTCAATAATTGATTCCCTTACTACACAGACAAAGTGCTCAAGTAAAGCAGCTCTGGGGCAGATTGTACAATACTGAGGTTGTGCCTGATTGGTCCTGTGTA
The DNA here is from genome assembly GCA_036024295.1 of Nannoperca obscura. Taxonomy (NCBI): domain Eukaryota; kingdom Metazoa; phylum Chordata; class Actinopteri; order Centrarchiformes; family Percichthyidae; genus Nannoperca; species Nannoperca obscura. Next base: position 32,895 of record JAVQJL010050196.1, read on the forward strand.
TTTGTGGATCTGTGTAACCCTCTGCAATTTCCCTGCTGACTGGTGATGCCTAATAAAAAGATGCTAGATGTTTGAGGCTACAGTCAAAAATGTTCCTGCATTTTGTCCTCAAATTCCTGCCAATGTTGTTACCTTGAAAGGAGACTGACAGACACCATCCTCGCCCACAGATGATTATTACAACAGCAGTGTTCAGTTTGCTGGCTGTTGGCAAAAATCAAGGCAGTTCAGAAAATGGTAATGATCAAAGCTGACCTCAGTGTGGCTGTAAGAATAAGTAAAAAGAGCATCAAGTCTGTACATAACAACGATAATGATCACACAGATGTGTAATTTTAAGGTTGACAATACTAATATAGAATGTGCATTCTTTCTCAAGTAGGACATCAACATTAGCTTGTATGTGTGTGTGTGTGTGTGTATCTCTCTCCCACAGCTGGAAACCAGAAAATCAAGACTTTAGTAAGTGATGTTATGCTGATTTACATCCTGGTGCCGCTCAGTTCACAGTTAATCAGGGACTAAATTTGAGCATTCGTGATTGTTTGAATATCATATTCAAATAATTTAAAATGCATCGTAATTATTGGTTCTGAACCGAGACTGTCAGCTCTGAAAATAGAGATCCATCTTAAAATGTGTTTAAAAAAAAGACACTGACACTTCTCGCACAGCTGTCATACAAGACAGTTTCAACATGTGACTGGGAGGGGAGAGAATTATATTTTAAAACACAACAGTGTAGAAACAGGCAGTTATTTGCCTTTTAAGGGGGTGGTGGGTGGACATCTCATCTCACATCATGAAAAAATCTTTAGCGTTTGTTATTTTTGGCGACTGGGTCTTTCTTTGTATCACTTGCTCTACTAGCACATGAACACTGTGATGCGTGTTCCCGCTAAATGCAGAGGGCAGTGATGCAGATGTGTAATGCATGCAATATAATGTCCATAAGTTTCAGGCTATTTTACTGCTGGACAGTGTATGAGAGACACTTTCAGAACGGGCATGATGTTGGCAGCAGTCAAGCTCCTATTTAATCATTATCAAACATGTTTAATATTTTCAGTGGTGCAGCAGTTGCACGACTTCTTGATTTGTCACTCCGGCCAGTGTCAAGATGAAGAGTACAGTCAGGTAACAGGTAGGTCCTCTGATGATATTTCATCCACCACGGGTCCTCAGCCAAACTTTGTGGACTTCACATAACCAGAATTTTAACCTAAACTTGCTCCTGTAGCTCTGAATAGTGCCAAATTAAACACTTTCAGGAGGCTTTTAGTCATGAAAACATGTGAGAACCATGGACAGTTTCAGGAGTGGCCACATATGGTGGGGTAATTGTTGGGGTAATGTCCATTTTTGTCTGATAAGTTTTGTAGCCAACACTACATGGACCGGTACCAGTTCACAGGCCGTTCGATGCTAATGACTGATCTGACATCATGACCACAGACAATGTAATCACAACAACAACAACAACAACAACAACAACGGACCAGTGCAGATCCGCACACATTTAGAACAACGGATGACAAGATATTGATGTTTAATTTGATTTTAATTATTTCTTTTTTAAAAAGCATTATTTCTTGCATTTTTTTCCTTATGATTTCTTAACAGCTATAATAAACTGTAACATTAGAAATGCTATAAGATAATGGTTGATAAATGGGTTTTTTTATGAGAATCCAAGCCCCCTCTGTAGTGAAGAAGTATCCACATTCTGCATTTCATTAAATTTTACCCGACTGTGCTGTTTTGGAGGTGTTGGATGTTGGTGGTAGGGGGAGATTAGTGGAAAGGTCAGTGGGTTGCCATTACTAAAACTGTTGTGTTTCTGCCCAACACAGCACAATGTGACACACCATCCATTCCCTCTCAGAATAACTGCTCCCTTAGGGATGAAGTCCCCCCCTCTCCCCCGCCTAAAGTCTTCTTCACACAGGCCTTCCATTATCAAAGTCATCGGCTAAAGACCCACATCAATAAGTACAATTGACCGGTGAAGTCAAAGAGTAGATGTGTTACTTCAGGGTCACAGGATCATCTTCATGTCAAATGATCAGTCCTATAGTCAGATGTCACATGTAGAGGACAGTTATATATGTGTGTGTGTGTGTGTGTGTCTAGGCCGATATGATTTTTAGTGTGCTGGGATCTGTAAAAATATCTGTCAAATAACTGGCTTCATGTTTCAGTTTCCCAGAAGGCTTTTCTCTGGCTAAGCCAAGGTCACAGGTTATCGAGGATGGAGGAAAATAGGATTTATTATGGGATGTTTTCTACCTTTAGCGAGGTAGAGACAGAAATTAGAGCAGGATTAAAAACGCAGAGCGTGGTGAGAGCAGTCCTCAGAACTGCAGATTTTAACACACACAGAAACAAATGTAAAACTAAATGAAGCAATCATGAAAGTTATTTAGAAACCTTTCTAAAATGCTTCAAGAAGTAAATAATCTGCTGTTGCTGCTGTGCTACATATACACACATGTATTCACAAAATAATTCTTGCTTTTACACACGTCTGTAAACATCTTGCTTTTTTCTTTTCTAATCTGTCATTTAACTGTGAGGAGGAAATTCACTCACAATGACATCAAAGACTTGCCACATGAGGTGAGTGCAGCATGTTACCTGTGTATTGGTACACAGGTAACATGCATTGTTGTTTGTAAGGTAATTTTCTGTTCCTCTGACAGAAGTAAAAAAACAAAACAAACAAAAAAAAAGCTTTTATAAAGCCATAAGCCCTAAATAGTATAGTAATAGTTGACGCACGAGGATATTAGGGAAGTAAGATTAACTGCTATGATAAGATTTTAGATAATGCTTAATACTTAAGCCTGCTTGCCAACATGGAAAGTCCCCCTTATGACAAAGAACAGTGCGGCTGAGGCACACCATGTCCTGTTAACAGTGCTGCTTGTTCTGTGTGTTGGGATTACTGATTAAGAGAAAACGTCACTTCCTTGGAAGTGTGCAGGCTGTCAAACAGAGATAAAACTTGTATAATATTTCCATACGTGTGACTGCATAAAGTCATTAGTTTACCCCTACAGGGACTCTCAGAGCACTAGAAAGTATCTGGAAACATTATAATACAACAGTGCACATGTGAAAATCATTGTCAAAAAAGCTGTCTCTCACTCTGAGCTCATGAGGTGAAGAACTGGTGTAAATGTTAGCAAAAGTCGAAACTGCTTATCTCTTAATGAAGCATGGCATTGGTGGTTGGATGGCCGTGCAGCAAAGTGGTGAGAGGTGAAGAGAGAAGGAAGAAAAGTTCAGAACTAAAAGCAGAAGAGTTATAAGCAAAGGAGGGAGGAGCTGCAGTCTGAATAATGACCCAATGGCAAGAAAACAAAGAGAAATGACAGAACAATGCAAGATGTATTAAACATGATGTCAAGTAGGTCAGCTACAGGGTGTCAAACCCAATGTGCAGGAGTCACATCAACAAAACCTTAGAGTGCGACTCATACGTACATGCTGGTGGCACATTGCCTTGAGAAAACGTGCTACAATAAGCAATGAAGTCATTACATGTGATGCACTCGGCTGTAAAATGTATACAGTACCAGCATACTCAAACGTTTTAACATGCACTCAGTGAGATGGAAAGAGAATATGATAATCATGCGTTGCTGTGAGGGTTTAAGAAAACGTGCTCTCTAACAGCACTGCTTAACTCTCAGCTAAGCTCCACACCCAAACGTTCAGGTCACACTGGATGAACTGTATCCATGGGCCAGATGTTGGTGCTCAAAACCACAGAAGTCTCTTTAAGCAAATAGGGCTGCTGTATTGTATTCAGTGCTGTTTCTGTATTTTGTCTACCATTTGTAAATCACATTCAGTAATGGTACCAACTTTTAAGTTTCATAAGATAAACGGTAAACAATGTAGCTGTAAAATGTACAGTGTGTGTAATATATGTAATAAGACTAGGCCATGTTAGCGGCTCTGAGGCTGTACTTTGCTGAATGCCAATGTGAGCATCACATACTCACGTTCATGTTGATGCGCCGACTTTTAGCAAATACAATGTTTACCATATTCACCATCTTAATTTAGCGTGTTTTCAAGCTAGCATTTGCTAACATGCACTAAAAAGTTTTGTAGGTATTTGGTCATTAATGAAAGTATTGGTGATGGTAGTGCCAGAGGAAAAGTAAAAGTAAAAATTACCAAAGTTATTATGACTCATCCTGTGGGACAATGAATGCCTGTACAAACATTTTTTTTATATTTTAGTTTGGATCTTGGGGTCCCACTGGCATGACTTAAAACAAAGCAATGTCCACTGCATAAGAGCACAGATTGACAACACAAGTGCGCAGCCACTGAGCTGAAGAAGCTAAGAGTGACAGAGAGGAACCAACAGTGATGTGACTCAAGACTTGTCCTGACTGTACATCATAAAAATGTACAACAGGAACAAACACATATATATGCACACTGACTCTTATGGGTCAAACATGATATGAGACTCATGTGGACCAAAGTAGTGAGGCATGTGCCTAAATATGCCTGGCAGACACTTTGGATGTGATGAATACAAACACAAATATGTGCATATTATTACAGTATGCAGAACATTTTAACACAACTGTACACTTACTCTCCTTACAGTACTTACTATAGTACTGCAGTGCTGCAGGCAGATGCCAATGGCATGAATACTGAAGGGGAAATGCTACTGTGCAAGTCCTAATTATGCAAACATGAGAATAAGAGTGGAAATATGAATATGGAGATAGCTAGGAACCAATGCAAACATGTCATTGTATGAGAGTCAAGTTAAAGAATTACTGCACTCAGGCTTGAGATTTTTAATTCTGGAAAATTAATTGAAGAATGAGCGCAAAACGAAAGCATGCTTGAAGCATGTTGGGGTAAAAAACACTTGATTCCAAGAAGAACATTTTGGCATACTGTTTTAAGCTGAAAGACGGCATCTGTACAACTGGAAGTTAAGGTATACAGGCAGTTGGAAGAATCAAAGCGTTGACTCTTGCATTATGCAACAGCACATGTTCTGAACAATGATAATTCTATAATATCCCTTTCTTAACAATTCCCTGCTCTGTCTCTCTTACAGCACTCACTTCAAAAAGCACATACTCTGGCTTTACTCACTCGTGTCACTTTACTGCCACACAATGAAATCGTGGGCTCATTCTTTGTAAAATATTTTGATTTTATCATGGAGTGCAGTGGATGATCACTACAGAAAACTATTTAAGAAACGGATTGTGTCTGGTTTGCGACATGGCCTTTTGGTTTGAATCCCCTCACTGAGAATATTTTGGCTGGCAGAATGAATGGGTAATTTCAATGAATGAGTAATGCTCTATCCTCCCTTTTTGTGCATTAATCTTGCAGAAAGCTGCTTTTGCTATGTTGTGGTGCCATATTAGCAGCATCAACCTATAGCAACTAGACCATTGTTTGTCTTTTCCAGTATGAGATTGCCAAGCTAAACCTTCTGGCAACAGAACAACAATTTAAAAGGAGAACTTTTGGCCGTTTTGAGAAAAAGTCAGAAAATTTTCCAATTCAGCAGTAAGAAGCATGAATCACTGTTTTGACTTCAGTTGTTTGGAAGCAAAAAATGTGTGTAAGAATCTGAAATTAGACCCCTGGATCTTTTTAAGTTTTTTTCCCCCTCTACACTGAAGAGCATACTGTATGTAGTACCACTATTCCCAAACTGGGGTAAGTGTACCTCCAGGAGTTTTGGAGCTCTCCAGAGGCGTGCAAGAGGAGATTCTAAATTCGGCATCAAATTATTAACGATGAACCTCATTAACTTTGAGAGCCTTCTGCTTATTATTGCCTCCCATAAATGTGAGCACTTGTTACTAGAATCCTTAAAATACGTTTCATTAATACAAAATAAGTTGGAAATTTTGAGTACAATTTTGTGTTTTCCCTCCTTCATGCTCTCAAATGTTCAGGGCTTAAAATCGATATGTCAAATATCCTTCTTTTTACTTTTGTACGGCATGTCCACTCTATTTTTGTCCTAGATATACCGTGTCAATCACATTTTGTAGCAATCTTTCAGCATATCGCCGTGCTCAGACTTTGCTCGGAGATTGTACTTGGAGGGTGAATGCATTTCTGGCTCTCACTCTGTCATGAGATGATGGTGTTTTATCGAGGAGTCCAAATGAGAAGTCGAGAACAATCTTGTTTAAAATCTTGTTGCAACATTGCACATTAGCTTGCTCTTTGATCTGCACTGTTTCTGTGAGTGCCCAAGGCAACAGAAGGATGCAAAGCAGCAGGCAGACAGTAGATCAGTCAGGCACAGCGAAGAGATGTGATATTCCTGAATTTCATCTGTTAGTAGTCCAGCAAGTGACAGCGTGGAGTTATTTTCTTATCGTCATGCAGCTTGTCCGTTCCATCTCCTCTCACATGGACATACTGTACGTTGTCTGGTTCCAAGCCAGACTAAGTAACTTGAGGTTCACAGCAGCAATCCCTGCAACTGCTAAACTGTTTCCAAACCACAGTGTGTCCTGTCAAAGTGCCCTTTGTGAACTTCTGCCAGCTCACTTATTGAAAGCTGCTGCAGATAAAATAGTGTTATACATAAAAAACAATCTAATGCTTCAACATTGTCAATCAGTTTGAGATCAGGGTCACTTCATCTGGAAATGCTGAGAACAAAGATTGTGTTTGCTAAACTGCAAAGACATTGATAACTACTGTATTACTCTATCATCCAGCATCAATCAATCAATGACCCCAAATGCAGAGCACACATCTCCATCAATGCTGATCAATCCTCCAATGGATGTCACACCTAAGAGCATCCTTCCTGTCAATTACATTTTAGATTTCCGACCGGTCAAATCTTTCCTTCTCATTTTATATAGTTATGGCTGAAAAGACATAGTTGTGTAATAGAAGAAATCCGTTATTGTTGTAATCGTCTGTCAGGGATCGTTTAATTGTCCAAACATTTACATAATACATAGAAATAGAAATTAACATTAACAAGATGCATGCATCTTCAATAAAAACATAACAACCATGCACTCGACTCCAAAAATACCAAAATCATCAGTAACCAGAAAACAAACAAAAACATTTAGAAAAATAACATTCAGTTGAGTTATCTGTTTTTAACTAAGCCATTGGATTTGGATTAACTCTTTTCAATAGTACTTTTTATTTTTTCCGGATCACAAAACTTAATCAAATGTTATTTCGTCTCAAGGTTTTTCAGTCCACCTAGTTTAATGGAAATCCAATTAAAAGTTTTTAGAAAAACACTTGTTTAGACATGCAGCTAAAACCACTGCTACTGGTAGATCTCCTCCTTATCTTCATCATAGTAATATATTTGTTATATTTTTACAACAAATGTCAGTTAAAACTAAATAAATTGGCAGGATTGATAAAGTCACAGCACAAAAATATATTTTTATCAAAGATAATTCCATGAGATAAAATCAGGAAATTCTAAAACTGACAGCTCTGATGAGATATGTTCATGATAGTGCCTTAAAAAAAAAAAAGAGATTAAGATGAAAGTTTTTGAGCTTTTCCTTTAGTTCTCCCAAAGCTCCAGGACTCTGACTGCAAAAACCTGGTCACCTTTTGTCTTTGACTTTAGAAAGCCCGGGACCATTCTCCCTGTGGAGACGAGGCGACGTACGGGCTCATAAGGGATTTAAAGGTCTGATATGTAGCAGCAGGTTAAACCATGCAGCTAAATGTTATCAGTACAATCTGAAAAAGAACTTTTGGGCAACCAGTGTGTGGAGGATAATACAGCTTCCGTTATTGAGGTAATAAACTATGGGGAAATGCATTGATACAGTGACTTTGTAAAAGTTCTGCATAAGGAGAAACATAGTGTGTTTGTAGTGCACAGGTAATATGAAACATGATAAGTGCAGATGCTTAAAGGGCATGGGGGTTGGCTGGACGATGTAATGACTATGAAAATGAAGTGAATCACATGCTGTGTCCTTCAGTCATCAGATCTCAACCCAGTTTAACACCAATTTGTTGGACAGCATCTATGCCGATTAAAGCATTAAAGCTGATCTGATCAACATTTCAACAAAATGAAATGAATATGTTGTTTGCCCACACCCTCAAGAACGACAAATGTGTGTTACCTGACTTGATCTGATTTGTCTGTGCCTTTCAAAACTGTTGTGAATCAAATAAAAAAATGAATCTGTTTTATGGCGTGACAGCACGTGTGGTTAAGACTTGATTGGGTTTCAGCACAAACAGGAACCTCAAGGTTTGGGTTAAAATAAGTACTTTGTTAAGGATACCTTTGCAATGGTTACAATAATAAACAATTGCTGAAGATTAAGGAATGATCATCATGCCTTAAAAAAAAAAACGTTGACCGTTCCCAGTCTGAAGTGGGAAGGGCTCAGTGATTGGAGGGTTAACATGTTGTTTTAGGGAGAATAATCCAAAATCTTACTAAGAGACTTTATGTTGACTTTTCCTTTAAGGATTATCAGGACAGGACGTGACACCTAGGGGTCAGATGCATAAAACTTTTTAGATTCACAACTAAACCTTTGTGTAGACACAAAAATCCTTTCGTCAGATTTATAAAACGACGCAAATGGTTCTGTTTTATCAATCTTTGTATAACATGCCGGATTTCCACTCCCACAGTAAGCCATAAATGGATGTAAATACAAAATCACAGGTTTGATACTCGTGGCTAGGCTTGTGTTGCATCAGTGAGGGTCTGATGCCAGAGCAGCTGTCAGTTTGAACAACTTTTGCTATTTGTAGGGCCTGTTTCACTAAGTCATCACGTGTACCTGTAACTCACCTTCAAGGGTGATCTCTCACTCATGATTATCAAACATCAGAAATGTAATCAATGACTTTACAAAGTACTTCAGATTCTGCTTTTATAAATACCAGTTTATATGCAGGGAAATGGCGTGTGTGTGTTCTTTGTGTTATCATGCTTCATACATCTGGCACCAGATCTCTTGGTGTTGAAGGCAAACACAGCGCTGAATCCCTCTTCACAGCTTCCATGCTGTCTTTGTTGCAGTGTGAACGTGACACTATTTCCTTCACTGGAAGTGAACTAGCTGCATTGTGTTCTAGCATAATTCAAGGGAATTATTTGGTCCAGTTGAGGAAAAATAAATAAAACACACACACACACACACAACACGTCATACAGTCAGTCCACATGACTAAGGGATTATGCCTCAGCAGAAAGCTTAAAGAAAGCCATGGCAGAGTATTAAATCAGTTATACCATGTAAAGAATCAGTGGCTAAGACCTCAACACCAAATTAATTTGTGTCTAATTTTCCATCCAGGTGTACATTTCAAACGCGTTCAGGCTATTTTATTTGCCTAAGGTACGGAATCTGCTTCTTTTGTGAGCTGCTTAGTATCATGCACTATTATTAAATAAAATGGAGTCTGGGGTTAGAATATCAAAGGTTCAGTTTTCTTTTGATTTTCTTTGTGAGAAATCTGTCTCTGCATGACGGAAATCGATCAAATACACCCTCCATTAATCTTACTCTCACTTGTGTGAGAAAAAGCATTTTATATTTATTTTTATCTCGGTTTCTCCACTGCCTCTCTCGGCTCCCAGGATTGGTGCTCAGTGGGCAGCCTGTGCTAACACATGCATACGCACTGACCGCATACGCCTGCAAACACACATACACATCCTGAGGCGCACTCGCATAAACACAGACACACACACACACACACACACACAGAGAGCGGGTAATCTGTCTGATTGAAAGAGCTTTCAGACGGGTAATTAAATTTCCCAATGATCCGCTGCGGTGGCTACACACGAATCCGGCTTTCAGAGGTGAGCAGACGACCGAGACCCACAGCAATAACACATAGCTACTGCGACAGAGAGAGAGAGGTAGCGAGGTTATATTTCATGTTGACAAGGACAAGATAAACACTGGGGCCTTTAACGACCATTAGCTCAACCCTAACCTTCATCTTCAGCACTTCTGCCATCTCAAAGTAATCCAAAAACAAGCGCACACACAACACACACGCAACACATATGCACACATACTCTTAGCAGCGCCACCTGCCACCAGTAAAGCCAAAGACCATGAATAAAACATTTTATAATACCATTTCTGAAGATAAAACACACACACGTGATGACACACCTCATATGATACACATGGGTAATCCAGGTGCAGCTTCAGGTACAGAAGGCTCATAAATTTTCAGGTTTATTTACAACAAAATAACCAGATTTTTCAAAAATGTGCGTATCGGTTTAAAGTAATAGTCCACTTTTGGGAAATGGAGTCCTTTCGTTGACAGCTGTGTTAAAGGTGATATTTTATGGCTTTAGTTTAAAGATATTGTTCAACATTTTGGGACATACAGTATGCTTATTTACTTTCTTCCTAAGCGTGAAATGAGAACATTTATATTAATCTCATTTATTAAGCATGACGTTGAAGTAAGGCCCTGGTTAGCTTAGCTTCGCATAAAGACTAGAGGCAGGAGGGAAAGCTAGCCAGGCTTAACATATTGTATCCTGTTTGTTTAATATGTATGTAAACAGCAATGTAAAAATTACTGTTTAAGAGAGAGATATGTGGTGTATATAACAGCTGAGTGCAGCTACACAGTGTCTTGTCGACCAAAAACAAAAGCTGTCCTCACCAGCTGCATCCAGCAACCTGCACCATAGCCAGAATGATAAACTGTTAGGATATAAATCCAATAGATCCTTGTAAAATCACAAATTGTTCTCATCTCACTCTCTGAAAGAAAGAAAATTGTGTATGTTCCAAAATATTTGAATGAATTATTCCTTTAAACTGTTTTTACCGGGGTTTTATGGCTACCCATAAATCATAAATGTTGTTACAGTTTACAATAAATGTCATGCTCTTCACAGCTCACAACACTCTTCGTGCAATCACAAATGATGAGAAAAGGCAAATGAGCTGCTGATTGTGTGCCAGAATGCCTCAAAGTCGTTTAAGAATAAACTAAACAGTTAAACTCCTATCCAATTTCCCCACTGATAATTTGTTTTGAAAAATAAAATGCAGAAATAATGAGCCCACAATTAGTTCATCAATGATCACAACTATGGTTTAGTGGGGGAAAAATTGCTTGCTTTCGTCTAGCCTGTTCCCTCCTAGCAGGTGGCTGGTTTCACTTACAGTGTTCACCCTCCCAGGTGAAAATAAATGAGCAGCGCTATGATGAGAACATGTTGTCTGTTCAAAGCAAAAGGAGGCCGAGAAACACAATAACAGCGTCCCGTTGGGCTAAATGTAGCGCATCGGCAGCAATGAGAAGAACAGAGGTTATAAAAGCACCGGCGTGATTTGATCACCAATCGGCATGGCAACCAGCCCTGGCCAAGCAGGCTAAATTAATCGAGGTCTTCCATGTGAGACAAAGGCCGAGCTAATCGAGCTGCTCAGAGTCTGTTAAGCTCAAAAGGCAATAACAGCAGGTTGGACACATATCTGTCATCAAACATGAATTAGCTTCTGTAACTCGTGTTGTTTTAAGTGTGAGGGTTGATTTGAATGAGGACACTGAACTACAGGAATGAAATGAGGGTCTAGGGTTGTTGCCTCTTGAGGCAATTGTGATTTGTGATATTGGGCTATATAAATAAAATTGACTTGACTGTTTCTCTTCACTGTTCAATGTCTCCCTTGTACAGAAAGGTCAGTGTGGAGACCTACAGACAGAACAGGATCCCTGGAGCTGGTAGAGATAGTGTGTTGCTCAAGGACACATCAGTAGTGTGTGTGTGTGTGTGTGTGTGTGTGTGTGTGTGTGTTGATGCATGGGTGGGAGAGAGAGAGAAAGACGTTGTATGTCTTTTAGATGATTTTGCTGTATTTTTCAAGTTGTCTATTTACCTGAAGTTTACAAAGGGTAGGTGACTACGCCACACACACACACACACACACACAGACACACACACACACGCAAAATTCCCATCAGTGCTTTCTCTTTCTTTTTTAAATACTCAAATCTGCTGATGACAACAGCTCACGTCTTCAGCTTCCTCGCCCATCTGGACAACATGTGCATAGTGCACAACTCAAAGTGTGTTTGCATGTCACTGTGTTTACGTGTGTGTGTGTGTGTGTGTGTGTGTGTGTGTGTGTGTGTGTGTGTGTGTGTGTGTGTGTGAGTGTGTGAAGACAAGAGGTGGAGGGGAAAAAACAGAATAAAAAACAGAATAAAAAGAGAAAGTAGGCTTGGAGGGATGGATAGAGGGATGTGTCTTCTTCTCTCTTGTTTCATCTCTCTCTTTTTTTTTCTTTCCACTGTAATTAGACAGGTCGGTGTGAGTGGCATAGCAAGCAGAGTGATAGAGGAGCCACAGGGAGGTGGGGGGAAGGAATTAGTCAGGGGAGACATGATGAAGCCAAATACTAGAACAGTGCGGAGCGATTAGATTAGATTAGATTAGATCAAATCGAAAAAGAAAGGTGGCCAAATAAACAGTGTAGAGTGGTTCAGAGGAGACAGACGAAAACGTGATATGATGTGATACTGCGGATGTGAGGAAAATTCCCTCCTCAGTTTTTAATTGCAAGTGCACAAAGGTAGCATGATAATCGAACAATCAGAAGAGGATGGAGGAGTGTGGAGGCTCTGCCACTACAGCTACTCCATCTGTGGTGTTTATCTGGTATCTGATTTCAGCTGTAATATAAAATTGGGACAAGAGAAAGATGGTAGCTGAAGGGGGGAGGAGGGGGGGGGGGGAGAGCTGAAGAGGGGTGGGACTGGGAGCAATTCACAAGCTTGTTAAAATATCACTAATTACCAGCTGGCCTTGCAATATAATGAGTCTACCTGAGTGTTAAGAGCTAAGGGGCAACAGTGAGACATATTATAGCAGGACAGCAGGAAAGCAAAGAGGGGAAAGGAGTGATAAGAGAAAAGAATAAAAAGGAAGGACGCATCAAACTGCGGTCAATGAGGTGCAGTGTTCATGTAAACAGAGGCGCTGTCACATAAACAAAAGTGGGAGAGGCTATAATTGTGATAATGTGTGATGCATTTGTGAGGCAGAGAGGAAACCAAACACAAGACTATAACGACAGCAGGAAAACTGATCAAATGCCCAAACTAGGGGCCGCAACAAATCATAACGTTCATTATTGATTAATCTCGAGATTATTATTTTGATTCACAAATGAATCATTTAGTCTATAAAATGTCAGAAAATGGTGAAAAGCTATTGATTTACCACCGGACTTTAGATAGCACGTGCAAAAACATGCAAAGTAGAGCTGTGGTGGGAATTCATTTTTCACCAAAGTCAGTAGAATTCATCCTCAGGGGAACATGCATGTCTGTACCAAATTTCATGGCAATCCATCAAATACTTGAGACATTTCAGTCTGGACCAAAGTGGTGATCCAACTGACCGACATTGCCATCCCTAGAGCCGTGCTAAAAATACCCCACTGTAAGTTCACAGAGCCCCACACCTTCAAAGCAACAGGCCAAAACTCAGAGATATTTCATTTACAATGAATACAATCTGAGAAAAGCAGCAAATCAACACATTTGAGAAGCTGAAACCAGCAAATAAACTACTAATCCATGATCAAAATTGTTGTAGATTAACTTTCTATTAACTAAGTGTATAATCGCGGCGCTAGCATAAATATTTGATCTGGTACTTTGGTGATAAATCTCGAGCACACCAAAGTGAACATAAATCATCCACAAAGGTCCAACAATTTGTGACCACAGATTATAAGGTGCACAGCAAACAGGCATGGCATGACTGTTGTGTCATTTCTCTCTCTTTATTGGGGAGCAGAGTTTGCGCTCGACGATGCGCACACACTAACCACTGAAGATACAGATCCACGGGATGGAAATAGACTTAAAAAGGTCAGCGCTTACAGCAGCATTGACAGTACTAAACACAGTGTCCTTGTGGAGCATGGCAGCAACAGAGAGGAGAAGAAAAAAGACTGCAGTACCTTGTTGGAAGCACAAAGGTTCGAATTGCTCGTTTAATGTGTCCTCTGTGTTAACTGTGGTGGAGGGATGTTTTGGTGCAGATGAAAATACATTTTCATTGAGCACACTAAAGACATTTTTACAGATTATTTAAGGCCATTGTTTGTTTGTTTTTTTTCTTTTCTGGCAGTCTACAGTAAAGTGAGACAGAAAATGGAACTAACATGTGTTGACATGAGACAAATGTCACTAACCAGACATAAAACCAGCACATCACTGGTTACATGGGAACTGCTGAGCCAACCAAGCCACCAGGATGCCCTGAGGACTTCACGTGTGACAGGTTGTACAATGAAGAACATTTAAAAAGAAAAATACACATACAACAACACTACTCTGTAATTTACTTCACATATCCTAAAATCACATGCAGGATTGTCGCCTCACATTTCACTTAAAAATTTCCCATCTGTAGCTCAAGGACATTTTTCCTTTTTATACGATGTACTAAGTGATACAGTAGGTGAAAGCTACATTGTGCCAAAAGCGGTGAGTGTTTTGATAAAGCAGTGAATTTGTAGTCCAGTATCACATTAGCAGAGATGTAGAGCCAATCCGAGCCTTTCTATAGGGCTGTGTGTTTATGCTCCATCTCACTACACACATACTTAAAGATCCCCTTCAGACACGATTCAAGACATAAAATTACTCCGCTTGTAATAATAAACCTTGTTAATTCTTAAAATGACATCTACTCCTACTCCCTCATTGAAAAATCCAGAATCTATGAATATGCAAATGTTGTTGATTTCAAAAGTTGCTGCTGGACACAAGATGTCTCCTTCACTGAAAAGTTTATTCTCAGTGTTTACACATCTAACCTGTGTAGGTTGCATACTGGCTGGTATATATTGTCCATAAGTATGTAGGTGTTTTAAAGGAAGGACAGCCTTTGAAAATCCGTCAAGGGGAGCAATAGCAGAGGGCTGTTGTTGTGCCGCGCGCATCTCTGACCTAAATGTATTTGAAACACAAAAAGAACATGGTCTCAAATTTGTTTGTTTTTTAAAAAACTGTCATGATTTATGTTAATGACTTGCTTGACACAAATAGCTAGTTACAAAACGCACATGATTCATAGGCAACATTCTGCTGCCATGTAGATGAGTAACTATGGTTATGCTTTCATAAGTAGAATATGCATAATGAATTCTGGATTATTTTGATGCATGCAGTCGGTGTTGTGCCAAAAGACAATGTTGAGTAAGCATATAGACCTGTACTGAAGTAATGTTGAGATGATGAATGCATGAGCACAAATGCATGCAAATGTATCGGGTGAGAAATACCAAATACATTTTTAAAAAATCATATCACAAGACATGACTGCGTGACAAATGTCGTGCATGTAGGTGGCCGTGATCCTCTTCTTTGAACATTATGTGGCATGCATGATTTCAAAAGCCCATCAGGACGTGCAGACTACTTCTTCGCTCTTCAATCAATCAACCAACTCAGCAGGAGACACTGCAAACAAAATGGAACGGTGCTTTGTACTTTGTAATCATCTCTGTCACAAAGGGTTTGTATTCAGCGAGGATTTTGCCATAATGGGAAGCAGAACAACACTTAAGTAGAATCTATAGGACGTTCTCCAACAGTTTGGCATGCTGCACCATGAACACTGGATCAAGGGGAGCTCATGCGTCTGACAGCAGCACACAAATCAGAGCAGCTCTGTCAATCAACTTTTCACGGATGGCGGCAGTGGGGGAGAAGCAGTCGGTCTTCATCTATTTGGTTTCCTGGTGATATTATGATACTGTATCTATAGCATATACTTTAAGGCAAAGACTGTCTTTATTACACTTTTTTTTTTTCCTCAAGGTGGCCCAACTAAACCATGTGTTTTTTTTCCTGTTTTTTGGAGTTAATAGGACACCCCCTCTGTGTTCGTTTCATACCTAAAAGGCTACCACTGGGACATCCATCTGAAATTTCAGAAATGTTTAGCTGCACTGCAACAAAGACAGAAACTATGGCTCTTCCTCAAAGGGGTATGCACTTGGGGGGCCTGCTGTCATGCCACTCGTGCGCATAAGCGGCAGTGGCCTTTTCCAAAGTACTGTAGGATGCTGATGAGGTGCCTGGATGAGGGCACTTTGACATCTTGTGCTTTGCAAGTTTGATTTTTCTCCGGCTGTGAATGTATTCCTTCATGCTCCTCAACTGCTAAATTTTTCAACCGTTCGTCGACACAAAACTTTGAAGGAAATTTGAAAGGAAATAGTGATGTGCAAAAACATCTAGTTGTGTATCAGGGAAAAGTTGCCAAGTGGCTCTCGTGGGTCTCAGTGTCTTGGGTTGTTTGAATGGTCTTTAAGTGTTTCTCTCATCCATCTGAACTTACTTACATCTTAAGTCCTAATGCAACCCAACTGCGCAGCTGCATTAACAGACAACATTTTAATATAACAATAACACCATTTGTCAAAGTAACCCAGTACCGCATTTTGTCCTGAAGTTGTAATCTTTAACATTTCAGTACCGTCCGATTTGGTGAGACCTGTGGTTACCGTGACAACAGCAAGTGTGGCTTTACACTACATCACTCTTTGAGCAGTTACTTTGTCAGAAATACAACAGAAGAGCAACTTGTATGTCTGTTTACAATGCAGCCAAATAAACTCACGTCAAAAATATTTGCAGATTTCATGCCGCGTTTGGTTAAAATCGTTTTTGGACTTTTTAAAGTGTATGATGTTGTGATCGTATGCGATTTACTCAGTTGTTTTGAATGAGTCGCATTTAAACTCCAGATGCAAGTAAATGCAGATAAAAATCAGCAACATGGCAGCATGAGTACGTTTGTGTCTTCTAGCACCCAATCTTGGTTTTTCTCTACTGCTGATGAAAACTGCAAAAACACTGTGGACCACAGCTGACAGCAGGTATAGATTGAATAATCTGAAGATGGACATTTCAGATTTCTTAAAAGAAATGTATCCTTAAGTTTAACAAATCTATCAACTCTGAGTCCAGGTAAAGCCCACCAACCTTTCTTTATTTTCTTTCTTTTCAGACTGTCACTTTCTTTAAACCTTCTTCAAAAGATATGACATAGCTTCTTGACAACCTTGTATAGCTGAGTGACTATCCTCTGAAGTAAGATGACAGACCAAAACATGAAAGGGAAGCTGTTTTTTGTTGCACAACATGAATATAACTTTGCAAGCTCAGTGTCTGGAAACATTTGCTCATGAATGTTAGACAAGTCTGAGCATGAGTTGAATAAAAAGTTGGATATAACTTGTTGATGGCCCAGAGAATCTCTGCTTTATCCACTGCTTGGTCCCAGAATAAAACCTTTAAACAACTGTACAGCTACTGCACTATGATGTCGAGTGGATGCTTCCATTTGTGTATTTTGATTATGATCTTGTTTTCGTCCAAACTGGCCCTATTAAATGTTGACTTTCCCTGATCTACAGTTGTCTACTTTGCATTGTCTACTTTAGGCTTTGTGCTTCACTAGCTTTACATTTTTATATCAGAAGAAAACTCTTCTTTTTTGTGATGTAAAGGTCATTTTGAAATTGTCTGAGACCCTGAGATGAGTTTGGCCTTGTGCACAACCCATGAGTGTTGAAAGATGTATCATCATCATTATCAACATCAAAGAATTTTCTTCACAATGTTTGCAATATGCTCTTTTTCTATCCAGAAACCTCATTCTAACCTGCAAACCTTTGTCACATTATTTGAATGCAAAATATTGTTAGTGCTCATACAGAAAGTAAATGTACTTAACAAATGACAACGCTGTGCTAACCATTATTTAAGATGTTTTTTTTGCATGGCCATCCTACATTACTAAAAGCATTACACTTAGCTAGCAGCATAAGCTACCACATAATATGGCTACAGGCTGATAGCACCAACAACAGCATTTCCATGCACAACTGACTTTTAGCACTTCTGGTCAATGAGCTCATAGTATCTATAAGCGTACTAGTAAAAAAAATACATAAAATCCTTCATGAAATGCAGCAGCACACATGTTTTTTGCATGCTGAAATGTCCCTGTGGTCTGGTTTATGTTGGGCAAACCAAAAGAGCTTTAAAGATTTGCATCTCTGAACACCAAACTGCAAAACATACACAAAACATGGATTATGTTATTGCTCGGCTTTATTCACAGGCTAGCCATGGTTCTGCAGCATCATTACAGTTCTGTGGAATCGAAAAAATGTCACCTTCTCCTAGAGGTGGAGACATTATCAAGTCACTGCTCTGCAGAGAGACATATTGGATTCACACTCTTAACACAGCTGAGCCCTTTGGCCTAAATGAAGAACTGAATTTGTCACGTTTCTTCTAATTTGTCTCACTTGATGGATGCAGCACTTGTACTTTCTGTAACCTTTTTCTGCTGGATGTTGCTCGCAGATACGCGGAGAACCCCGTTTCAGCTTATAGTGCATCTTTTACATGTAATATAATCAAGATAGGTGTATGGACGCAAAGTAAAATTGTCTGTCACCTCAGTTAACGCTTTGAAAAACCAGTGCAGAGAATAAAGATATTTATGAGTTCTAAATGCTTTTGTGTTTTTCAGTAGCACTGTCTTAACAGTTAACACCTCCCACACCTCCCACACCAACCACTGCCAAACACAGCTGCAGCCCTATTGTTTGTGCCTGAAACTCAGCTTTTTTATTTTGCCTAAATGAAGTGTACCATGACAATCCTCCAGTTTCAAATAGATTTGACTCATTGTCCAGCACAGTGAACATGTTGCAAACAGCAAGCAGTGGTTAGTTTTTAAACGGGATCTATGTTTAACAAAAGTGGATAAGCTGTAGCTTTTATCTGTAAAGGTATGGAGAGGTAGATGTAGTCGAGGTAAGTTTTATAGCTGTGATGGAACAACATGTTAAAGCTTTTTGGGAATTGGTCTGTGTTTACTTAAGATGCAGATTGCTGTAGGCTATGCATGACAGAAAAAAGTTTGGGATAGGTACTTGTCCAGTCACATCAAGGCAGAATTTTCAATTTCTTTGCAGTTTCTTCTGAGTGGTGCTGGGAGAAGGGCTGTGATTCAGGTGGTTGAGGTCACAAGTGTATTGGGCGTCCTCTCACGTCCACTGCAACCAGTCTGGCGTGGTCAGCGGCTGAAATCTCACAGATTTGAGAACAGGAGAGGTTTGTCAGAGAGGTGCAAACTGACAGGGGTGAAGAAGATGAAGGAGAAAAGCGTTTGGTTGCGGGAACTGTGTCTGTTTTGGTGTGGTGGAAGTCTTGTCAAGAGTTCCATTTGTCAGTAGTAGTAATAGAGTGGATTTCCAAAGTGCGATTTGGTGAAAATGGACAGAGCTGCCACAGCTGGCAGATGGTAGCTGTTTTCATCAAGTACACTGATGAGGTGAATCCAGGCAAAAGCCATTATCTCTTATGGAGTTCCCTTATTAAATATCAATCACAAAGTTAAACAAAACATGCAGACATGCTGATAAACAGAAGCAGATAAGTTACAGTAAAAAGCTTATGATAATTAAAATGTGACTGTGGCAATGTGACAATGTGGCAAACTGTCAACTCTCCTGTTAATTGCCTTGTTTTCAACCTTGAAATGGGTTGTGTTGCTGCAGACCTTCTCAGCCTATTGTAATAAATTTTAATCTATGAATATTTGTCTTCTTTCAAGTCGCCCACAAAACACCTGTGTACATGCATATTCTATGTCCGTGCAGACTTCACACGTTCCAAATGAACGCGCTGCGCTGCTGTGATGCGCTGCTGTGATGGTGTGACTTGAGTGTGCCTGATTGTGGCGCGGGTGCATGAACGTAACAAAAATAGGGAGAGGCGAAAAGTACAATCTTTTTTTGATGGGAAGGCATTTATTTCAAATAGGTTTGAAATTTGCATATGGTGATAGCGATGAAATCTCCTGTAAAGCTGCTGTAATAATTGTCACCTTTTCATCTGGGACACAAGTGGCGAGAAAGAGCGTGCATGTGTGTGTGCACGCGAGTGTAGATATGAACATATGTGTGAATGCGCTTGTCTGTGTATCTCCATGTTACTGCACTGGGCCTGTTTTGCATAAATGCCTTCCTCCTGCGGCCCTGTGAAAGGAGATGTGGATTGGGACAATAAAGGAGGATTAGATTGTGTTTGAGTGTGTGTGTGTGTGTGTGTGTGTGTGTGTGTGTGTGTGTGTGTGTGTGTGTGTGTGTGTGTGTGTGTGTGTGTGTGTGTGTGTGTGTGTGT
>JAVQJL010050199.1:0-32817 GCA_036024295.1 Nannoperca obscura
TTGTTGTGCAACTCTTGGTTTTTGGGTTTAACTATAATATGTCATCCCCCGAATCTATTTCTCAACTAAATTTTTCCCCCCCCCCCCCCACCACCCTCCACCCACCCTCTGTGTCTTCATGCTTTTACTGCCTCCCACTGGGGTATTGTCTCTTTAGCTCCTGTTCCCACTCTGTTGTATTGCTGGCAGAAACCCACACCGGATGGTGTATTGGTTTATTCATAATTTATTAACATCCTGTTGCCGTCGCAGACAAATCTTGTCGTTCACTTTCCCTCTGGTTTCTAATCTCTGAGAAGCTCTCACAACTCGCTGAGAGCAAAGGTTTAGCATAGACTCTTAGACCCATTTCATGCGACTCTTCCAAAGATGTCCTTGTGGCTAATGCTCAGTTTACCAAAAACACCTTAGCACTTGCATCAGCTTTATTCCAGTATAAGCCAGCGGAAAGAAGAAGAGAAACTTGATGCCGAGGGGGTTAAGTGATTTGCAAGTGTCAGGAGCTCAGGCTGAGATTAGCATGCATGCTCTGAAATATTGATCAAGTCAGGCCAAGAAATTGTTGACAGCAGATGTAAATACAAAGGTGTCAGCTGAGGCGAGGAGGTCAGAGAGAATGAACAAATTATATTTCTCTGGATGGCAGTGGACATTTTGACCTGATGATGGAAAGTCAGCAGAGTAAATGGTGAACATTTTGCTCAAAGGACCATTGTCAGTGCAAGAGGCAGAAGGGTTTTCCATGAACTGAACAAGTTAATTGTGGTCAAAAAGGCCTATAAAGATATCTGTCACACTGCACGTGCCCCTCGGATAAATTTAGAGTGGTAACGACAAGAGCTAATAGTCACTGCACGGCTGCTTGTGAATAACCTCTGTACTTGATGACATGTTTGACTAAGTGCCCAGAAACATGAACAATAAACACAATTTGAGTGAATACTTTCCTCAAATCTGATATTGTGGGTTGACAGTGTCACTGAATTCATGTTACCAAAGTTAAAAGCAGCCTACAGTGGGAGATGGGCCTGGCCTATTCTTGGATTATGATTGTGTGCTTTTGCTATGCAAGAGGGCTTTGGGTGTGTATTGTACTCATGAAATGCATTATTACTCATCTTATTACTGCAGGCAATTACTTAGATTACATGTTTAGTTTACAATTTATTCACTTTCTTGCCAAGAGTTAGATGAGTAGATACCACTCTCACGTTTGTACGCTAAATGTGAAGCTATAACAAGCAGCCGACTAGATACAGGTTGGAACAGCTAGCCTGGCTCTGTCGAAAAGGTACCAGCACATCTAAAGCTCACTCATTAACACATGTAGTTTTATTGGTACAAAAACCAAAGTGGATAAATGACAACTATATCTTGGCTGGTATTAAGTAGCCAATGCCATCTTGCTGTAGTTGCCTAGCAACTGCTCCTGGCCAAGGAATGCAGTAGGTGCTGGTAGGTGAATTCTGTTACCCTTGGATGGAGCCAGGCTAACTGTTTCCCCCTGCTCCCAGTCTTTATGCTAAGCTAAGCTAACCGGGGTCTGGCTCCAGCTACATATTAACACTTGTTAAAAAGGAAATAAGCACATTTTCCAAGACTTTTAATTTTCCCCTTTAAGTTATACTCTATACTAAAAGTGAAAGATACAATGGTTTCAATATGTGTGACTATTATATGCACTGATGTAATTAGTTCTTAGATTAAGATTATTTCACGCAACAAGAGGCAATACCAGGACAATACCATTAAGGTAATGCTCATGATTTATTATTACACTCCCCCGGTGCTCTCGCTGTGTCAGGGGAGGTGATATTTTATGCTTGGTCCCGTGCCAGCACATTCTTGGGACCAGACGTTATATCTGGTGTCAATGCGCCACACTGCTCACATCAAAAGCTGCCCATTGTCTTCAGCAGCCACTGATTGACTTTCTACACCTCTGCAGACACCCATACTCAGGTAGATCAACCACTGGTTTATTGTGTGTTTTAAGTATATAATGCTATCAGTTAATTTCCCACGTTTTATTTTTAAAAGTATTTTGAAAATATATATTTCTTCTGGTTTATGTTAACGACGATCTGATATAGTCTTTCCAGAGCTATTTAAATCTCTAACTGATTTTATATGCAACAGGACAATGTTTTACCATTTCACAGTGGTAAAACATTTTAAATCTTTATTTGTCAAGTGTATTAACGTAATGTAATTAATTATTGCATGTTTGTAAGATATGTCAGCTTAATGAGAAGATTTGATTTGCCAAATCTTCTACTTGTCTGTTTCGTCAGATAAGGGAGCTTTTAACAAATCTGTTAAAAAGGTGTCAATCCTTCTGAGATGACACTGAATATAGGGGATGAAATAGTCCTTGTCATGTCCTTGCTTTAATCCTGTTGTTGAATGATGTTGAGGATTGTTTGTTATGTGGCGCCTTGATGGGTCAAATTACACTGTGGTTTAAACTGTACTAATACACACCTCTGTTTCTCTCATTTTTGGTTTGTTTTTGCAATTATAGTTGAAGGGTGGTAAGAAAACTCATGGTAATCCTCTATCCCTAAATGCTACGGTCATGGTTCATGTTTGTATACGTCATACTGCTCTTGATTACAGGAAAACTGTTTTTAGCTTAATAGATAAAGCACCATCACTTATTTTGTTCTCATATAAACCTGATTACAATTGCCTGTACCACCATCTCCCTCATTTGTCCTTGTTTGCGGTTTCAGGAGCCCGGCAGACCCAAAGCGATGAATCCCAAAGGGGATAAGGTGAGCCAGCTGTATTCCACAGTGTTAATCCTCCATGCATGGAGCAAGAACACATTGTCCTTGGCAAAGATCTGGCAGTGGTTATCTGTCAGAGCTGTTATCAGCATCACTGAGAGCGTTCCCCTTGACTTCATCCTAATAATAAAGTATTATCTTTTTCACTGCCGTAAGTGTTGAGTTTAACAGTCACAGGTCTTTCCATACCTGTTTATATACAGTCACCATGTCATATATCACAACAGCTGGTAAACCAAGCCGGAAAATCCAATATAAAAGCCCTGAAAGAACCTTTGTAAAGTTCATAATGTTCAAATTTAGATGAAAGATGTTAATGCAACTATATTTTGTGCAATTTATATTATATTGCAAGGCCTACTTCTCCTCTGTATATGTACCACATTTACAAACCTGAATAATCTCAGTATTAATGATCACTGAAATATAAAATATATATAATCGTCTACTGAGTTATTGTTGAGGTTAAATAACATTGACAAATACCTTTTTCCACAGCCGAAGTCGAAGATTTCGGCTTCCCGCAAGCTCTCCCTCAAGGTGGGTAGTTATGATATACCTTTTTTCTGGGTACCTCTACAGCCCTGTCACACGAATTCAAGTCTGCCTTTATCAACACCACCTGTCATGTGGCAAATGTGTTAATTTGAACTGGATTTATATATTAATTAAATAAACTGTTGTTTTCATACAGCGGAACTGTCAAGTTGAGGTCACTTTGGACATTTGTACTACTGCCTGGCAAACCATGTATCCATTATTTTAACTGTAGCCAACTATTCCATGCGTTTAACCATTACTTCAGCCAACTAATTCAATTGTTAATTTATTACTTTGACTGTAGCTAATTAATCCAACAGTTTATTCATTACTTTAGCTAACTATTTCAACCATTTGTCCACTAGTTTTAGCTATTTCAACCATTTATCTACAACTTTTAGCTAATTATTCCAACCATTTATACATTGCTTTTAGCTAGCAGACCCATGCCTGCAGGTGGTACGTGTCATACTGTATATATGTAGAATCAAGACATGTTTTTCATATAATCATGTAAATTCACTATATAGCAACTTGGAGTCTGGGCACTTGACCAGGCTAAAGTTCCTCTGATTTCCAAGCAAAATTTTTATTTGTATGTGTTTTGTCCAATCAGATGCTTCTCCTCACAAGAGCCTGTGAGGATTTGGAGAGGGAGAGGCAGGAGAGAGAGGAAGAGAAAGTGCGCTATCTAGGAGAGAAGTTGCCCCCTTTGCAACTGTCTGGATTACCACTGGAAGAGCTACAAGTAAGGGTTATAAACCACAAAAAAAATATTTTTCTACTGCAGAAAATATAGGCGCATGTTTGAGTAATGAGTTTAAAACCCTCTTTTCCCCTCAGAATCTATGCAAACAGCTTCATTCAAAAATTGATGTTGTGGATGAGGAGAGATATGACTGTGAATCCAAAGTGTGCAAACACAACAAAGATGTAAGTCTCTAAACACCCTCCAGCACCTAGAACAATATTCTTATTATTACCTTGCACAATTCAGTCAATATTTTCTTTCTTTGGCTTGAAACCAGAGATTAAATTCTGGAGAACAAAGCCTTCATTGACTTGTTGAAAATGTGCTTGAATGTTTCTACCAGCAAGAACTATGTGTACTTTTAGTTCAAAACCAGAACACACTGTATGTCCACATTCCAGCAAAGGTTCCCAAAAACATGAGCTGCTCAAAGTAAATTTACCTGTAGGTGTTTTGTTTCATATGTTTTCTGTCATGTTTTTCAGATCCATGAGCTGAAGCTGAAGGTGCAGGACCTTGGAGGCAAGTTCAAAAAGCCTGCCCTGAGGAAGGTAAGGGTGTCAGCCGACGAGATGATGAGAGCTCTCCTGGGCTCCAAACACAAGGGCTCGATGGACCTCAGAGCCAACCTCAAGTCCGTGAAGAAGGAGGATGTCAAACAGGACAAGGTATCAAGACTCCCAAACATGCTGTCAGTCAATCTGATGGTTCTCCAAACTCCTCTGGAGGTTTTCACCTTTTCCCCTATGTACACGATGTGTTTTAACCTCGATTTTCAATTTTTCTGTTCAACCCCAGGTGCTGACTAGTGAAGTGGGTGACTGGCGTAAGAATGTGGAGGCCATGTCGGGCATGGAAGGCCGCAAGAAGATGTTCGATACAGGCGGCGGAGGACAGTGAGACTCTCTGTGACGAGTCTTG
Source organism: Nannoperca obscura (assembly GCA_036024295.1). NCBI lineage: Eukaryota > Metazoa > Chordata > Actinopteri > Centrarchiformes > Percichthyidae > Nannoperca > Nannoperca obscura. Next base: position 5,005 of record JAVQJL010050199.1, read on the forward strand.
CAGATGATGAAGCTGGTCAACTAAGAGCAGAGAGGAGATAATTCTCTAGATAGAAACATGGAAAACTTATCTGAAGGCTAAGGAAGTTGAAATCTGTAGAAATTAAGTGTGTATAACCTTTAACATATCAGCTGTGCCTCCATGTGCTTGATGGCCTTTTTCTGTGCAATGACTAGGTTCTGTGCAAAGCATTTAAAAGTGTAAAATGACTAGAGACCCCTTTTTTATTACCAAAGAGCATTGTTTTGTTTTGTTATGACATCTATAGACAATTAAATTGGATATAAATAAATAGAAAGTCTTGATGTTCCATATCTGTACTTGACTTTATCATGTTTCGTTTTGTTGGCACCCGTTGGTTTATGTGCGGCATGCAAGAGGATGGAAAGCAGCTTAACTCATGGTGGATTAAAAAGAGAAAGACGGTAGGGGGGCACAACAGGTGTTACCTACCTAAACTCAACCTCACCATGTTTAAATAGATCTTGCAGACACAGCCATTAAAGAAGTGAAACAACATGTTTAAAGTCACGATTAATGAAGAAGACAGTATCTTCTACCAGACTGTAACAGTCTTTATAATAACAATGATAATAGAGATACATCTTCAGAAATCTTTCTGATAATAACTGCCAAGACAGTGTTTTGACCATCAGAATTAGGTTTGAATCATATCAGAAATAATGAGTTTAATAGATCTACTTCTTGATAAAGTTATACTCAGAGTATGATGATAGAAATAAACCACAGAGGATGTGAATCTTAAAACTCTGGAACACCTGGACCGGATATCTTTAGCCATGATGTTGTCCTCCATAACTCGTAGCCTTTGAAAGCAAAACCTGATCTGGATAGCAAAACCTCACTGGCATTGTTGTCCCACACATTGCATGCATGCATGTGCTTCTTCTGTGTGTGTCAGTGGGTTGGACTGGCTGCTGTCGCCCAGCCATTGTTATTTAAAGTATGACAGTAACACCAACAATTGCTTCAAGATTCCTGGAAGCACACATCAGTTGGTGTGTGCTTTGATAAGCTGGTTATGGAAGTGTGTGTGTGTGTGGTGAGTGTGTGTGTGTTTAAACAGGAGATGCACATCACTCACACAGTATGCAGGATGACAATGTCTGATGATGGTTGGAAATATAGATGGTGAAAAGTCCAATCCTTCTCAGTTTGTCCTAGCATCAACCTCCGTTGTGTTTTCTTCGTGTGTGTGTGTTTAGAAAAGCTGATCTATAACCTTGTCTGTTCTTGCACACCGGCTTAGCAAGCTGATAATATAAAGGAACCCAGGTCTCCATACACCCAGTAGCTATAAATAGGCAGTGATGAGAGTGACCTTCACAAAGAACAAACGTTCCAGATGTGCTATCCACAGTTTGTTCATGTCAACACCACATGGTGACTGTTAAATGCAAAAAGGTCACGACGCCTGAGTCGTCTGTGAAACTTGTTGCGACGACAAACACATTAAAGTGTGGCGTGATGTGCCAAAAATTTTAACCAACAGTCTCTTTTGCTTGTGGGATGTAACACCTGTGCTTCACTGTCAGTGCCACTTGGTGGCAGTCCACAATCAGAGTAACGCAGTACATCTATTGCTATAAATATGATAAAAAAAGGTAACAGAAAATTGTAGGTATGCTAAAAACTTACAATTTGCAAATTCAATAAAATCCTTTAATTTCCTGGCTTATGTGCAATTTCCTAGATTTTGAACAAAACAGTCCAAGTTTCTGATAGCAAAGCAATTGCATATATTTTATAATGACAGACAATTGTTCTTCTGGTTCAAAAAACGTTCAGAAAACATTCAAAAGATTTGGTATGTTTTGTTTTTGTAGACAAAGGTTGGAGAAGTTGAGGAATTATGCGTCACACTCTGTCCCACACTCTGCCACACTACTTCTGTTGCTCCCAGTTCTACGTTGCAATGTTGTTTTCTTGCTTTGTGTTTTTGCTTTTGAGCTTCTGCTGCAAATACCCGAACCTCAACCTGCCTACCTGTATCGCTACCTGCCTGCAAGCCTGTACATTCCTTCATTGTGGCAATTCCTCTGTCTGCATTTGGTCCTATCACCGTCTGTTTTCTCTTGGAGGAGAAAAAGGAACCATATTTCCACAAGTTGTAAGATGGACGAAGTGGAGCCTGACACTAAATAATTACCGCTGTGTCTCTAAGCAGCGCCAGTTCATTTCACTCATGGAATCACCCAAAGGAAAAGAAAAATTACGCTCTGCAAAGAAAACACAGAAGCAGATTACAATGTTTGCAGTGTGTACGTGTGTGGCCTGATGAGGAAGTGTGATTGATGTCATTAATCTTCAACATGCAGGACGAGCATTGTATTTATTGCTGCAGGGACCGGGGGGGTTGACAATATTGGAATATATTTGACAGTAACAGAGGGTGGCCTGGTGATTAGACAGACTGCACTGTGACTGGGAGCTCCAGGCTCAGTTCTTCCAGCAGCTAATGTTGTGTACACATGCGGCCACGTGTCTTGTCAAAATGTCCTTTAGTGAGATAAGTATGCACTGTTCCTGGTGCGAGTCACAATTGGATTCAGAGTCAGATTTTGATTCACAGAAGGTGCCAACGTGGTACACAAAAATTTATGATTTCATTTAAATTACTGTTCCTTTTTGTATACGCTACTTTTCCAACCCCCCTGAAAATAAACAGATGTTGCTGCAGTGATATTGTTTGACATGTGAAACAGACAGGCAGAGAGAATCAGACAACAACTCAAAGGGCAGGCCAGTCACAGACAAGCAGCAGCTTTTAAATCTCAAGTTAACAGTATTGAACAGTTTAAAGAGTCTGGTAGAAGTCAGTGGACATGGTCGGCACTCTATGACAGGCGAGCAACATAGACACTGTGATGTGGAAACAGGAAGTGGGGAAGTGACCGGTATATATAGACTTGGGCTAATGAGGGAATGGGGAACAGGTGTGCAGCCAGGTGAATAGTCAGGTGATTGACAACAGTGCTGCTGTCACCTCGACATGTCCAAATTCCTATAAATCAAGGGTTATGCCCTTTTAACAAGGCAGAATGACCACGATTCTCTTTCTATACTAAGAGCATGAGGCCATTTGGAAAGGAAAGTGCCTGCAGATGATACTTAAGTGCAGTTACATAGAAGTTCAGTGATGCTAATATCCTTACAGGCATGCTGCAACAGTTTAGCTGTATAACGATCGGAAAATTTGTCATTTTTATAACTGACCTGTTGAGTGAGAACCAAATAAAATAGCCTTTTTCATTTTTGTAGTTTTTTGGTCACGGAGAAATGTATTAAATTACATCTCCACTTTCACATTCCCCTGTTGGTTTGAAGCTGCAAACTGGAGACCTTCCTACGACGAGCCTGTTTCTGTGACCTCTGGGCTTGTGCTGCACTAACTAGCTACTGTACAATGTGTGTTTACAGCTTTCTGTGATGATGTGACAAAAAAGCAGCTTGAGGCAAATCCTGTTTCTTTTCTAAATGTCTATATTTGGAGGTAATGACACAGTAAAGGAGCTTTAAAAAAGCATTAGACTGGTGGATTCAAGGATTTAAACAGAAATAAACACACATACAAACACATGTACACACCCACACACAATATATGCAGTATGCTCCCCTAAGTCAAAAGGTGTTAATTGGATTCGGAGTGAGGGGTGAGTCTCAGTCAGACATTTACAAGCAGCAGATAGAAATGACTGGAAACAAAATGACAAAGATGCCCATTTTTGCACACAATTTCTTGTTCAACGTTAAACCATTTGACCCAAATAAAAGGTTTATCAATTAATCTGTATGAGGCAGTGATGCACCAGCGGCCTTCATATTTAAATATCCATATTACAATGGCTTCTAAAGATATATGTAGAAAATCTGTATATAATTTGCAACAGGTTTGCCATTAAGAAATGGGCTTTTTGCTGGACAGCAGACTGAGCTCAGATGATTTCAGCTATAACAAAATAGTTGATGTCAATATTATGTTACCTCAATGCCAAACTATACCATACTATATATTTGATCCGTTGTGAATTTAAAAATAGTGTTGCTGCTTTGAATGAACTCCACATTGAGTTTTATAAACTTGACTGAGTTCAAACATTTCATGAGTTGAAAGAGGTGATACATTAAGGCTCTTTCCACATTTGAGTATATTTTTTTTGGTGTGTTTGTGTGTTTCTCACACATTAAAAGCTGTTTCAGGGCCGTTTCATCAGCTTCAGCTTTGGATCATAGCAGGTCAGGCCAGTTCCCACCCACCCGTGACGGTCTTTGGTCTCTCTTTGTTCCCCATATACAATACATTTACCTTGATGAACAATGCCAGAGGGAATCCACAAATCACAGAGGAAAGTGAGTCAATATGGAAAGGAGCTGCATAATATTGGCAGATGTTTCTCACTTGCAACATGAAGTATTCACCACCTTTTTAATAGACATTTGAATTGCTCAGCGGTGCTACTTGAGACATGTTCGTAGGTGTATTTTATTTTAAAGGTGGAATAAAAGCCCAATGGAGGTTTGTTACAGTCGTGATTTTTTAGGGTGTTAAACAGTGTTCTACTTCACCACCATCATCGACATTAAACATTTGTCTTGTTAAATTATCAATCAAGAGCCTCAAGCACACCATATCCCCTCATCCCCACGTAAAATGGGACAATCAATGACACTACACTTCAGATGCTTAAAATATGCAACCAATGTGTCAATCTTAATCCCGGCACTGCACCATCCACACTTTTCCACCCATTACCTCTGATGGTTAAAGTTAATCTACAATAGGTGCCGGTGGCCTCACTCCCTTCTCATTATTGATCTCCTCTGAGCCAATAGGGAGGGAGAGGGGGGCTAATGGGTATTGGTTTTGGACACCAAAGCTGGCCAGGGGTCAACAAGATGCAGCTACTAAAGATTCCCCTTGGTTTAATCAGGTGGAAGCTGTCAAAAGGGCTACAGACAAATATGGAGTAAAAGTCAGATCTTACAGTCCGCTGAATAATACAGCTCAGTTGAATTAATTTGTATTTATTCAGAACAACTGGAATTAAAATGTTTTGGTATTTTCATTCCTTAATTTTCTGAATCTATTCTGTGTATTGTGATTTATAAGCTCTGGAAACAAGCTAAACTAAATTCTTCATGTTTCTCCACTTTGGAATAACACAGAGCTATATAGAGCTATATATTAAGAAACAATCCTCTGAAATGAAAGTCTGCATGTAATGAACAAGATGCAGCCCCTTTTTCATAACCCACATCTCACTTGTATCAAAGCTTGACACTCCTTTTGTTTCTCGTCTGCTTCTCTTTTATCTCCATCTCTTTCTCGATGTAGAGATACTTGGGAAAATCAATGAAGAATAATGGCTTTTACCTGGGTGCACTTCAGCAGTATCTGCAGTATTTTTTCAACGTTCAGTGTTGGCCTTTATAGCTCCTACTGGATTAAATATGTGAATTAAAGTACTTGAAGTACTTCTGAATCAGTTTAAAGTTATTTCAGCCACCCTAGCAACACGGCTCTAGGGATGGCAATGTGAGTTAGTTGGTTCATCACTTTGTACAAGATTTCATGGCAGTCCATCTTGGACTTTTTGGGATAATTCAGCCTGGATCAAACATTCATGATGCCCAGATGACATATTGTAATAACTATTGTTATTCTGTGAATTTTCCTCCAGTGTCACCATGAGGTTGACAGTTTTGGTTCTGAGTCAAATGTCTCGAAAATCATTGGATGGATTGCCTCAAAATTTGATACAGATTTTCACGTTCCGTTCATTATCAATTATAACTGTGGTGTTATCCTGACTTTTCATCAAATGCCACCAGCAAGTAAAAGGTTTCACTTTTCCAATTATATATCTCCATTTTCTCTTGATGGATTGACACACCTTTTGGTAAAGACATTCATTGTTCCCAGATGTTGTATGTTCCTTTGATGTAACTAGATCAAAAGTCAGATCAGCAGAGGGTTGACGTTTTGATTCAGAGTGAAATGTCGGATGGATCGCAGTGGGATTTGGTACAAATCACGTTCCCCTCAGGATAAATTGTATTAACTTTGGTGACCATTTTACTTTACATCCAGCTCCAACAGCAGATCCGTTTTCAATTATCCAGAGAAATATCTCAACATCTACTTGATGGATTGGCACAAATTAGTGTCAGATCCTCTGACGTCTCCATCATCATCAGGTAAACATTTTCACCTGCACCAAACACTTTGTTTTCAGTGCTAATTAGAAAATGTTAGCATGCTAATACACTTAACTAGTGAAGATGGTAAACATTATACCTACTAAACATCAGCATGTTAACATTGACATTGCAAACACTGCTGTGATATTCGTAATGGAATTAAAAAGGCCATTACATGTTACATTAAGACGGTGCTGTGTAAATACTAAACAATCCTTGTTTCCACTTGGCTAAATCATTTAAAGTGCTGTTCTTACCAGATACTCATGGTGTCAATGACTCGCTGACTTGCTCATCTCATCTGGCACGGCTGCAGAGTGTCACTAATGAAGTGTAGCATTGCAAGTAATTAATCTCTACCTGACATTAATTGCTTTATCGTGTCGTCTGTTCTTATCGCATCTCGTCACTAATGCTGCAGAGTCCTTGGAAAAATGTTTAATTCCTTTCTCCTTTCCATCAGGTTTTAACTTTCCCCACTACATGAGTTTTTTACGTGAACTTCATTGACATCTTTGGCATCATTCCTGAGGAAAAGATGACAATGACAGCTTCATTTCCTTTTTCATTGTGTTTTTTTTCCTAAAAACTTTCATGCCAAAGGGATAGTGACGACACATAAAACATCCATAACCAACAAGTCATCTTAGGGTATTAAATCATCATATTCTGAGTCAAGTCGGATGCATTCAACAAGCCATCTATCAATATAAATGAGAAATGCTGCACCCAAGAGCTAAAGAATAAAGTAGTTTTCTTTTATTGCTTAGTCTGAAGATTGGGCCAAATGAGAAATCATTCTAAATTCTGTAGTGAGAGAATAATTGAGTGCTATTACTTCAAATGGAAACTTTTCACATATTTAGGTGCTGAATGTCATGGCTATTCAAAAAAGGGCAGGAGTCCTTGTTTGTTCCAGACACTCAAAGACAACTTTCTGTTTCTCTGAATGTTGCTTTGGGTTCACAACAGCACACTCAGTCTGTGTCAGAATCAAACACAGCTGAATAATGAGAGAGAAATGCAGCTGATCTACTTTCAACTTAGCAACAAACCCGAGATACAACAGCACTCTAGGGAGTAAGCCTATATTGATATAACACAGTTTTGAAATTAAAAGTTCTGGGGGAGGAACCTAAGATGAGGCAAAACTTTAACACTGCCAACCAACTTTCAAACTTCTCTCTTCCAGGAGTGAGGAATTTAAATCAGTGATCTCTCGAGGGTTGTGCAGGTTTTAAATGCCATTAAATGTTTTACCTAACGTTTGTGGGCTTTTTTTCTTAGCTATGCTAGTGGCATGCTCTAGGGATAGAAATGTTGATCTGTCGGTCGGTCCAGACTAAAATATATTAACATCTATTGGATGAATAGACATTATATTTTGTACAGACATTCATGGTGGACTCCAACTGATTTTGGTGATGCTCTGACTATTGCTCTAGCACCACCTGGAGGTTGACATTTGGGGATTTTTTTTTCTAAATTCCAGTTTGTCCAATGCTTTGATTTATGACCAAATCTGCATGCTGCCATTATCATCGTTTGCTTGTTAGCATGATATTAGCATTTAACTCAAAGCACCGTTGTACAGCTTCACAATGCTGCTGGCATGGCTGTAGGCTCTTAGACTTATTTAAAGGGCAGTAAAAGTTTTCTTCTGCAAATGCATGGTAACTAAAGTACAAAACTTGATTATTCGTATCACACTTTGTGCCCCGTTCTTGTCATTTCAGATCAAGAATGCGTGACCCTCTCAGGCCTCAGACTCATCGGTAAGGTAATTGGTGTTAAAGGTGGGTTGCATCTCTTCCAGCAGAGAGTCCATAATAAAAAAAGGCTGGACCTTGCAGATGTCACCCCACCACCAAAGTCACTGCTGGCACAATTTCCATTTTTACAATCCCACAGCAAAACCTTTTTGTTGCCTCCATTCAGCCATGTGTCGCTGGTCGGGTACGCAAGCCATTTTTCACTTCACACAGCTTGTAAAGCAGCCATATGGAAGGAAGGACTTGGCTGCACCCACACTGGCTCACCACTGTGGTCCTAATATTTCACTGTCTCAAGGTCATACGATTTTTATATTCCCTGTGAGCTGTTTCAAAAAGGTTTTAGGAAACGTTTAGCAATGTCTATGTGGAGACAAAATAAATATGAAAATTCATCTTTTTTCTCTGTTCTCATAAAAATAGTATTAATCTCAGCACATCATTAATGTAAATCCTGTTCTGGATGAATTTGGCAGACTGTCCTTTGCTTCATTAGGCATTGACACTAATTAAACCATTATTTTCCTGAAGCTGGATATGGGCACCCCTACAATTTTAAAAAGACCAATCATGACTAAACAATTAAGATTTTAACAAAAGTGACATAAGTTTTCCTTTAAGATCGTCATGTCAGTATAAAGCATTCTGTCAAACACAAACACAAAGGCCTGTTATGCACAGAAACGTCATTAATTTGACAATATACTAATGACTAGCATAAATTCCTGCACATTTGCAATGAAACCACTGAATACAAGTGCAAAACTGAAAAGCGTCACACTACAGCAACCGGAGCAGCCGAGCACTCTCTCAGTGAGATATCACTTTAGTCTGTATCAGGAGGGATCATCTCTGCAAACCTAAAACCCATTTCCTTTCCTTGCTCTGCTTGCATGCTATCTGTCTGGTTGACTTGTTTTTTATTTCCCTTTTGGTAAAGTCAGAGATACCACAGCACAGCCTGAAAGGCAGCCTCCTTTGCTCCTGCTATGGTGAGATAGCAGTATGATTTCTTTTGCAAATTGGATCAGACATAGTTTTTTCACCCAAAGTTTGATTTGTTTGCATACCAAAAGGAACTCCTTGAAAATGATGACTGTGAACACGCTAAAGAGAACCAACATCTACCGTGTAAAGAAAATCCACATTTCATCAAAGACTCGTCATACTGTCCTGCTAAGTGAGCATTAGGAGGAGGCTATTACATTCTCCACCGTGCCATTCTTTTCCAACCCTGCAGTGGCAACATCAAAAATAAAAAATAAAAGCCTCAGGAGCTCAGATGCCAATCACATCACACCTTCACATGGAGAACTTGGGTCTTCCTGAGCTTTAGCTTGTTGTATTCACATCACCAGATTTTGGGAAAGACCCCACTGAGTCTAGAGCCGCCTGCTTTTTACTGTGATATAATATAATTGAAGTAGATGAGAAATGGAGATGTAATAAGCCACAAACCACGGCAACTAACATGTCCCAGGTGTGTTAGGGCATGGTCATTTTTTTGTGTCTCCTGGAAACGTCTGTATTTGGTTGTTTTCTCACTTTACAGCGTTTTTCACTGCACATGTGCCGTCAAAATTATGTTTTCTCAATTTGCTTCTCTATTTTCATGTGTTTTCTCAAGTGCCTTGAGATGTCAGGTCCACCGTATACCCCAACACCAGTCAGAATGAATCTACAGAAAGGGTTAGCCCTGCATACTTTATGTTCCTACTTAACATCAGAAAAGGTTACAGTAGACAAGTGACCAGGGCACACAGTTTAATTCTGCTGCACAGGGTAAGAATTATTTTAAAGACAAGTCAAGGCTTGAGGGATTCAATTTGCTAAGAATCAGTCAGTGAAGTGGAACTTGCGGGGGAAGAGACTGGCCGAAACACGCTGGGCTATGAGCTGCAAACAATCTGTGGATTTACATGTGAAACGTGCAGAACCGCTTCATGTTTCCCATGCGTGTTGACATCACAGGTCCACTACGGCTCCGCCTCCGTACTCTGCTGATGCTGATCCCTCCTCCCCCTTGCATCAGCACCATTTCTGGTATCCTCACCAAGTATCGAGAGAGAGAGAGAGAGAGAGAGAGAGAGAGAGAGAGAGAGAGAGAGAGAGAGAGAGAGAGAAGGCTACCCAACCCCAGCAGAGCGTAGAGGCGTCAGACGGCCGCCAGAGCATCCCGGTTGCGCACTGTTAAGAGGCCTGATCGGCGGGTTGCAGCGCCAGAAACAAGCTGAAGAAGCAGTCATCAGAGCCCGGTACGCGGCCACAGCTACAGTCAGTAATGGAGAGCCTGCTGGATAATCCAATGAAAGCCGTTCTTTACCTGAAGGAGCTCACCACCATCGTCCAGAACCAGCAAAGCCTGATCCAGACGCAGCGCCAACGCATCGACGAGCTCGAGCGCAAGGTGGAGGACCTGATAGGAGAGAACCGACACTTGCGGGACCCCCACCACTACGTCCAGCAGCCCGCTCCACATCACCACCACCTCCACCACCACCCGGCTCACCGCAGCGCCAGTCCCCAGGCGCCGGCCCACCTCCATCAGCACCCGGGGAGCAACAAAGCTGCGGCTCACCTCGGCCAGCAGGCGCAGCAGCAGCAGCAGCAGCCGCCGCCGCCGCCGCCGCCGCAGCAGCAGCAGCAGCAGCAGCAGCAGCAGATTCCCGGTCTGTCGGCCCAGCCTCAGCAGCACCCAATCCCTCCTGCGCCGTCCTCCCACCACCCGCAACACTTGCAGCTCGTCCCCACCTCGCCGCAGTCACCCAAAGCGAGCCAAGCCAGCCCGGACTCCGCCGAGGAGGACAAGAGGAGCCCCTGCTGCAAGTCCCTGGTTCCGCAGACGCCCACCACTCTCTGCCGCTCAGTTGGATTGGCCAGGAAAGCGGAGTAAGTAGCCAAAAAACAAGCTCCATCTTAACGAGAGATCCACAGTCAATTATGAGAACTCTTCGAATTAGATTTTTCAGATAAAATCTTCCTATAATAGGAACTTAATGCAGATCAGCTGGATGTTTCAGATCTCCACAACAGTCTGGTCTTTTGCCTTTTTTCAACATGACCTTTTATTGAAATGCTAGAAACTGCACAGTGTGTCAAATGTCAAACAAGTGACAGTATTTCACCAACACTGTTGGGCTTCATCTCCTGCCTCATAAAACACCAACACGAAAGACTCAGTAGATTCGGTGACCCCAATAAGATGGATATTTTCGCTGTGTACTGTGGCAAATTTCCTTGTCTAAATATAGCAAATGTGTTTGGCCAGTAAACAATGTGACATCCACAAGGGCCATCACATGTAAAGCCATAGCCCATATTAACCCAAGAAGCCTGAGGGCGTCAGCTGATATTTTGGAAACATTTTTCGAGGGAAGCTGTTGAAGAAACACAGAAAAATACACAGTACAGTCAAAAAATGTTATAAAGTAGCCTAAAAAAAGAAGATGTAAAATCATATCACATATGCTGTGTAAACCCTGTGCTGGACACGCACATGATTTGCCTTTGATTTACTTCACACCCCCCACAAGCTGAGGCTTAATTTTCTGACAGGTAATTCAAGCTCCTCCCTTATTTTCACATTATTCACTCTGTTAAATCAATTTTATTAATGGATATTGATTATGAGGACCCAGGCTGGCATTTTAACAGTGGTGGCTTGACTCTCACTACTGGGTGGGACTAAACACCAGAGATAAATTGTTTTTGGGTGACTTGCAATGGAACAGAAGTTTGGATAAATTACAACATTTTTGACCTGTCCCTTTAGATTTGCTGCCCGTTCCGCTGAGGTTCCCTTGTGTTGCCACACTCTGAATGTAGAATGAGCTGAGTGTTTATTTTAAAAAATACATCCGTTTTTTTTAAGGCTCGGCAGCAGTAGCGATTTCACAGGTGCCCCGAGAGCGTGGTGACATTGTTAACACACGTTTTAAAACAAGAAAAGCTCCAACTCCTAAAGGAACATCACTGGCTTTAAAACAAACGTCAGCACTTTCACATCATCACAATACCTTAAAAAATACACCCACTGTACGATCGAGGTTTGATTGTACAAACTATAACAGCTTGTTCCTCATTAAGACACGAGCTGAAAGGTGTTACACTGGCTGGAACATGTCTGGGTGGGGGGGGGGGGGGGGGGCAAAAACACAAAGCCATTAGGTTGCCTATAAATCACATCCTTACAGTCTATTAATAAGCCTTGACAAGTTTGCATCTACTTCCTTGTATAGATATTGTGAGTTACTGTCATGTTTCTAGTGTCATACAGAGTTGATATCATCAAAAGTATGTTAATCAGTCTGGTTATTCCCATTTAGGGGCAAGAAAAAGAACATTTTTATTATCGATTAACCAGCCAAGCAAATTTGCAAGCAAAAATACAGTATAAAACTTAAAAAATAAAATAAAACTAAAACTAAATACTTATTTGCGCCCCCTCCTCCACTGTTCTTCTTTGCAAAACTGCAAGTTCAACCACTAATTCTTGATTGGATTGAGATCTGGACTCTGATTTGGCTGCTCCGGAACAGTGACATTGTTTTGAAGCCATTTGTGTGCAGCTTTAGCTTCATGCTTGGTGTCATTGTCATTGTAAAGTCGGCAGTTTCTTGCAGACTGCGTCAGGGTTTTTTTTCTTCCAGGATCCTAATGATTTTTGCTGCATTTATTTACCCCAACAAGCCTTCCACGCCCAGCTGCAGAGAAGCATCTACATTTTTGATCAGTGTAAAAAAAAACAAAAAAAACCCACATTTAATCCCCTTTGATTCAATGTCATAAAAAATGATAAAGCATGACATCTTTTACTTTTTATTTGCACTATATGTGCTTGAGAACTGTCCATGGTGCTGACTGGTCTTTGCTTGCCACTATCAAGGTCACATAAATTGCATCTGCCAGAACCACACACACACACACACACACACACACAAAGACACACATGCACACAGTGACAGACACAATGCACTGCGCTGAGCCCCATCTGTTCCACTCGGCCGCATTTGCATTGTTCCTGTTAATCCAGATTGATTTATCGTGCCATTAAGACATAATTCCCAAAGAGCGCAGGTCAGGGATAGTATACATTAGGATGGATACAAGAAAAATATACTTTCACATGGATTCACCCAGACATAGACAAACAGACACAAACCCACATCATGTGAATAAATGTCAGGGGCGGATTCAATAAGTGGGTTCATTTGTGATTTGCCAATCATGTACCCTGACACTTCTGCAAAATGATGAACAATGCGAGAGAGAGGAAGACAGCTCTAAAGAGAGAGAGAGAGAGAGCATACTAAATGCTATCTCATCCCTAATGTAAAAGCAGTGATACATGAAAGGCAGGAGACGTGAAGCAGCATTGTAATTTCCACATGTAGCATTGATCCTGGTCAGACAAGATGGTGTATCGCTGTGCTGTCAGTGCCGCAGGAGAAGTTATACATTTCTATTAACGGGTGGATGAGAAGGACTTTCTAATAAGGATTGTGTGTATATGTGTCTGCATATTTATCCACATTATTCCTACAGCCCTGTGATGCTTTGTGTGAATTATGTGCGCAACTTCTGGTTACCTCTTTAACTTAACCAGCATCTGTGAGAGTTGTATGCTACAGGTGTCTTCATCTTTCTTAAATATTTTGGGGAAATAATAAATTTTCGAGTCAGGGATTTAACCCCACACAAAACAGCAATTTGTTGTTTTTATAACTTTTTGTACAGATTTAACAAACTAGATAAATCTGGCTATCTCTTTTCCAGTCTTAGTGCTAAGATGAATTAACGTGCCTGCTAGCAGTACCTTCATATTTAGCGTAAAGACATGAGCGTCGTATCGCTGTTTTCCTTTAACTCTCAACAAGAAAGCAATAAGCATATTTCCCAAGAAGTCAAACTTTTTCTTTAAACAGGAAAATGTGATAATACCTCTGCTCTTTACTACAGAGGAATGAGATGACCTAAAGAAGTGGCCTCAAATGGTAGTAACGAACTAAGTTAGCTTAGCGTTAGCTAACTGATGTGGGACTTTGGGGCTCTGACTTGGCTCTATGTCTGCTTTGGGACAGACATGGTTGAGTTTCACCTCCTTTAGTAGAACGTGCCAGACTTTATTTCAGTGGAATAGAAGCTTTTCAGATTGGTCATCGATCCACTGTCGGTAGCAACACAATCAATAAAGTAGCTAAATATGCTACTGTATGTTAGCGGAAGGAACTCCTTCAGTTAAGGTAAACTTCTTTAAGGTCGGACCGGTTGTGTTCCAGCATTATTTATTTCCCCAAAATCTTTTGAGAAAAGGGAAGATACACGTTGCATACCGCTAACTCTCACAGGAGCTGGTTCAGTAAAAGAAATAACTGAAGGTATCATGGGGCTAGCAATAATAACATGAATAGGTTATTGTGTTAATTTGTGAGGTAAGAAATTAAATAATTCCTGAATACTGAGATGTACTGGGTGTCCAGTTTAACTAAAGTTTCCCTAGCTCATCTATGTTTTTGCTTAATTGTAAGGAAGCAGAGAATCCATTTGCTCGCTCACTCACATCGTGCATTCCCCATCTCATCCAGTGGCATAATTTGAAGAATGCAAATCAAAGCTGCCTTCAGCTTTCGAACCGTGAATGCAGTTGAAAACTTGTTTCCATACCTATCAGCCTCTTCTACGAGCTCAAACTTCTCAGACGGAGAATATGAAGTGTTGCAATTGTGTTACTCAGTCTGAGAAAGATTCTTAAGGGGCCTGTGTGATCTGAGGGAAGCCTTCAGCAATCCTGTCGACTCTTCTTTCTTCCTCCTCTCTCTGTCAACTGCACCTCCCACTCTCAGCTTCCATTCTTCGGCTTCTCCTTTCCTCCCATGTTTGACTCTTTGTTTCCGGCCTACAAATGATACCATTGTCCACCTACCTCATTACTCCTTATCCCTCCTTGACTTTACATGTCTCTTCATCTAAACTCACGGTGTATTTTTACATTTCTTCTTCTCCACTATCCCATGCTATCTCCATTCCATTTCCCACCTTCCCGTTCTCATCTCCTGTAATCAGCAGCTTACGCTACAGTAGCCACTTCTCTGCAGGCTGGTTCAGTATTCCGTCCCATCCTCTAAGCATCAGGCTCTCCACCACTTAACCCATCGCCTGGCTGGGCTGGAGCGTTCAGTCCGCCCTGTCCTCTCTGTATACGGCTCGGGGGGCTGACTAGTGTGTGTGTGTTAAAATGAGAGTGTATAAAGGTTGGACCAATGTGTTCGGGAGGCAGTCGAGAAGAGTGACAGAAAGCGTGGGCAAGGTGGTGTGTTTGTGTGCATAGAGGCACGTGCGTGTCTGATAGGCAGCAATCCTGTTGCCTGAGGTGGAAATCCCAGGGTTCTCATATCGCTGCGGGTGCTTCTCTGCTGCTTCCCAGCCTCCCACACGCTCTCACAGATGCATTAAGATCTCCCTCTTACACACAAAGCAATCACTAATGCACACAAACCCCAACATGCCACCTGGCAGCCCACATGTTTTTACGCATTGGTCATGACTCTCCTCCGCGCCCACCATGACCTTGTTTTTCTCCTTCTGGCCTCACACCAGCCGGAGAGAAGAATGTATGCCATGATAGCCTACTACATTACAGAGTCTTCTTGCTGAGTGCCTGCTGGATGCTACAGTCTCTCCTTGTTCTGATGCTCTCAGATCAATAAGACTTGTGCGTTGCCCGCACAGCCTCCACCAGCAAGCCACTGTAGCCTTGATCTCCAGGTACTATATCCGTACCTTAAAGCCAAGCCATCTTTTATCTCAATATATCATGGGCCATTTCTCTAAATGCCCTACTTTAGTTTTACTATATGTGAGCAATGCACAACCAACACTAGGTTAAACCTTAGAGCCACACTAGCCTGTGTTAACTGTGTTAAGTTGAGCTAGCTGGACGTCACTGCCCTCCCCATAAATTGACAGTATCTGTCATTTGTTCAAATACCTAAAATCTCCTTTCTTTTCATTTACCTTGAAAACGATCTCTCGTACCAAGTGTCTGACTTTGACACAGGAAGACATACTACTTAACCATGTAGTTCTTATTTTAACCATGGACATGATTATTCACTATCCTTATTAACAGAGAAGTTGGCTAAACGTAGCCAGATATTTGGCTACTTAGAGCAGCGGCACAAGCTGTAAAACACCAACACTGATATAAAACCACCTGGTAAAGTTGTTATTGTGAATTTGTTAGCAAATGAGTTGCCTGCTTAGACATCTGGGAGACATGGAGCAACATTAGCATTCATTTGGAGTCATGTTTGTGGTAACAAAATGAGTCCAATGTTCCCTCTTTTATTTTTGCTGTTTTAGTCTCCATCAAAGCCTTAATGAAATATCTGGCTTTTTATCTGCTAAATGTCCCATTATGTTTACTCGCTTGTTGCTAACATTGTCAGTCTGACCTTTGGTGATGGGGAGATAGTGTACTTAGTAGTGTAATAGTGTAATTGAGAGAGAAGTAGATGGGTGGATGGTAGATACATGGAATTCAAATAGACATATTGGTCAAGTCTATACTTTTTTGCTCCTTCTCTGTCCCGCTGTCTCTATTTCCCCTTCCGACACCATTACTCGAGAGTTGGAACCTCCTCTCCGGCAAACCTCTGCTCTTTACCTCGCTTCCCCTCCCCTCGGTCTGAATGGGAACCGCGTCTGCTCAGTTATGACAGGAGGGCTTGGCTCGGCTGCTGCTGGAATCCAAATCATGAATATCACATTTGGTGCGTAGTGCTTTTAAATTGCTTCATTTCTCAGAGGATGTAGCTGCCGGGTGATTCCTGACTCCCTAGTAGAACATTAGCTGTTTTCATGCACAAGTTGAGCAAGGCAAAATACAGTCCCAGTTGTCCCGGTAATCCAGCCGTGTGTGTTCAAGTGTGTGAGTGTGTGCAGTTCATGTGTTTGGGTGTTAAAAGGACAAGAGAACAGCTGTTGTAAGGGTGTATATGCAACTTGCTTAGGCTTTGGTTTACTGGACACCTCTCTTGGTCTGAGGTGTTGGTTTGGTCCAATTTAGTGAACATATCACCGTTACTAAATTAGATTACACTCCAGAATATAAATAAATATGTTTGCTACTACTTACTACTTGTTTTTTTCAGGAATGTCGTTGATAAAACACAGGAATACAATTCAGGATTGTGCACACACAACTGATGAAAAAGTGTCTCTGAATCAAAAGTTACAAACCTTTCCTTGATTTTCCAGGTAGTTATATTTTAAGCAGATCCTCATGAAACCCTATGCAAACACTATCTCTTTAATTCTCAATGTAAAAATGCAATAAAAAATGGATGAATGTGGATCTATTTATATTAATAATGTGTCAGTTCTAGCCAGCAGCCTTTGATTGAAGGTATATTTTAAACTGTCTTGCTGCACCTTTCAGGTTGCCAGATATTTTGTTCAAAATGAGAGGGAAAGATGATGTTGGAGAACACGGTAAAAAGCTAAATAGAGTAGGTACAAAAACAGACAGATCGGCTGAATAATTAGACAGATTAAAGAATGAGGCAGGGACAGAGTAATTATAAAAAAAAAGAAACATACTGAGAAGCCCCACAGGGTCCAAATGTTGTCCAATTTCCCCTCACAACTTGGCTAAAATGCAAAACAGTTTATTTCCAGTGTTTTCTGCCTCAATTCCCAATCCATCAAAATGACAAAATTTGGCTCAACCACCAAATTTAGCTTTTTCTTTTTAAACATGTCTCCCAACTGGCAGTCCTCTGTCACCTGGGCAACATGCCGACTCACTGAGAGACAGACGTGTCATCCTCGTCTTCCAGATGCCTCAGATGACATCATTTTTTAATATGTAAATATTGCACGCCCACATGACGGCGAATTTGAATGTTTTTTTGCTGTTAGTCATGTTACACGAGCTGCACAGTGAGTCGCCTCCTTCGTGTTTGGAGGTCAATTATTCACATGTCTGATTGATGAATTTCATTTTGTGTTTCATGCAAATGAACAGTGGGTCTAATGAGCAATCGGGAGAGTGTGTGTCATTAGTATGCAATCTACATATTTCTGAGATGTGGTTGCAAATGGGAATGTCATCAGTGTAGTCATCTGGCGTCACTCAATCTGATTACCTAATGTAAGCAGATAAATTCATTAAACAATGAAAGCGCCATCCTTATTATTATTAATCTGATAGAAATGTCAAAAATAACAAGTCTTATTGTGAGGATTAACTTCAATTTCTCATCAAAAAAAATCTCCCATCATTTTTTACATAAAAGAGAAGCTGTGATGAAAATAATATTACATTATGTTTTAAGGAGCTCGCCACTTTAACAGCTGCTTACCGACAGTTTAATAACCTCATAGTATATCATTGTGGAAGTAAAAAAAAAAGTCATAACGTGCTGATGTGATAAATGTAGCACATGATAATACACCCCTCATGTCACACTCTTTTAATAGCTGTGCAATGCATTACAACCCGTTTTATCTTACAACTCAAATTGTGCTTTTAGATGGCAGTTAGCAGCTGCTAACGTATATGGTGTTGTAATGAAAGTGATGCATAGTTTTAAAATGTGTTACTCCGTTGTTTGTCCCTCTAAGATGGTGGGATTCCTCAAGGGCAGACAATGCTGTGTGTCATTGGTCAGGGAGCTAATGACCTCTGCAGCTCAGGGAAAACGGATCTTTGAAAGAAGGAATTGTGTGCAGTTATGGAAAAATGTCCCCCCATCTGTCGCAGAGATTTCACCTCCTGAGAACTGAAAATCCCTCAACAGACAATCCTAATTGTTTTGGACCATGTGTATCTGTGTGTGTGTATCTCTGTGTGTGTGTGTGTGTGTGTATGTCCAACGTTAGGCTGGTTAAATTATGGGCTCATGTTAGAGCTGAAGATTTTGAGGAATCTAGTTGTTATTTTCTGACAAATTTTGTCATTCACATTGCTAGTATTTTCTATAAATTACACAACCTGCCTGTATTTGTGGTCTACATAGTATTAAACAAGACGTGATTGTACAAAGCGTAATCACAAAGTTGTTTTATTTATTTACATTACTCAATATATTCAAATGTGGCAATTGTACAGTATTTATTGATAACATGGCCAATTATGGTAAATTTAACGATAGCTTCCCACATTTACTGGATGATGACCGGAGGACTCACATCTCTGTCCACCAGCTGTCTGACATTTACATTTGATAACTGCTGAGCTACCTGCTAGCTACGTGCTAGTTTAATATACAAAAACAAATAGCAATCTTTTGGCCTTTGATGAACTGCAGAACGGTGCTCCTTAGCTCACTCCGTCTTTTTTCAAACATCAAAAATGATAAAAAACCGGTGTTTCTTCTTCCCAAAAACCACCTTTGACCAGAAATTACGATTTTTTAAATGTTTGTTTGTTCTGTCAACTCCAAATTTAACGTTAATTGAGTTAATACAGCTGCGTAAATTTACTGGCAACAGTTGCCTTTACACCTGGTGAAATAAATAGTTGTTGGCTTAAACTCATTAGAGCTGATTAAGACAGAAATCTAAGCTCTTGAATTTTGAAAATTGCTCTCTCTTTCAAATTCGAAAAATGAAAAAATTATTAATTGTTTGGACTTAGCTCATGTTGCAACAGCATGGTTTCTTTCATGCCAGGTTAAGGCTAACAGTTTACAGGCTACATATTGCCTTTCATAAGCAATGTAAGGAGTATTATTATCCTTTGTTGGTCATTGCATGCTATCCAACCTAATCTCCATGCCCGCTGTTGCATTGTATGCTCAAACAAACACACCCATGCACAGGCACACACTTGCCTGGGGAAATGTCAGGTATAGTTAACTTTACGACCCAGAGTAATGTTCAAAGCCATCCACCTTAGGCTGCGAGGCATTGCAGAGCCGATCGCAACAGGGCGCAGCATGTCCAATCGGCTTTCCTGGTCTTCTCAACACATCACACAAAGCCTCAACCAAGGATCAAGCGTGATTTACTGCACTGTGCAAGAAAAAAAAACGTGTTTCCAGTTTTTGTTAATCTACCCCCATTCTTAATCATTCAGTTGCATTCTTAACAACTTTCGACACACATTCCTTCAGTCAATTAATGTATGCTTTCCTTCTGTTTTTGTTGCATTATATTATAGAGAGAGGTTTGTTACCTTGGATTAAATGCCTGGTTGAATGCAGAATTTAATCTTTTCCTGGAGGCCACAGGTACAATTGACTCACTTGCATTTTGTGTGTGTGTGTGTGTGTGTGTGTGTGTGTGTGTGTGTGCCTCGTTAGCATGTTACCCCGTGACATTTAACAAGCATTCGCCACATAGTAGATTGCCTTCACATTCAGATGACCATAAAAGCATCTTGCCCTTCCCCTACACTGTGGTTATATCATCAACTCCCCGTCTGTCAACCCGTTGATGCCAGGATTACATCATCAGGTACGCAGTGCCAGCGGGAGGAGCTAATGACTCTGATGTCATTGGGGGTTTCAAATGGTGCTAATCCTTAAAAAAGCAAATGAGATTAGCAGGACATGATGTCTGAACGAGTCATACGTGTGGGAACTGGAGTAAAGAAGTTATTGTATGTGGATGAAGTCTCCACCATCATCTGCCTACATTTCTTCCTTGTTCTTTGAGTTTATGCACAAAAAATGTTTTCTTCCAAGACCATATTTAACAAACACCCACGTTCTGTGCCTCCCTTCACGTATAAATGAAGATAATGTATACAAAATGTATGACTGTTGTTGCTGATTGAAGGGATTTTCCTCATCAGCCCAAGCCCTGGCTCGTGTGTGACAACCACGTCAGTTTGATAGCTGTCAAGCATCAGCGTGGAGCGTGGAAAATATCTCTGAAATTTGACCCACTGCCAAGTCTTCAGCAGATGGCCCTGCAGCAACACAGCACAGCGCGATGCTCGATATGAGCTGCTAAAACTGCTCAATAGTGGAGGCACCAGCTGGAGATCAGATGAAAACAATAAGGAAAATCAGTAACTCTATTTTTTCTATTTCTTTATTTCTGCTGCTAGATGAAATATCCTTTATTGATGTCTTTTTACTTTTTCACCACTCTCTGGTGATGCCATTGTAAAAATGTCTTTCTAACAGTGGTTCCAGACACAAAGGCTAGTTTGTCACAATATAAGCATTTTACTCAAGTTCTGGTAGGATAAGAGTTTTGTAACTCGAGCAAGTCAGTGAAAGCTGATGCTGTTAAATATTTTAGCGTTCTCACGTGATAACAATGGCAAAAAATAGGCTATTATTTAGTTGCTAGATTGGTTACAAATATGCCAACAAGTATTTACATATAAATTACATTTATGTATAGGCTAACTGTGTAAGAAATTTAGCTACTTCCACATTTGCCATGGCTTTGCACTCTATGACAAATCATACAATTACAGTAACATAGAAATAAATCCTGCTCAGTTTCATTCGTGAACCCCTTGAACCGACGAACACGGCTAAAATCTTGTTGGCAAATTAGAGTTCTGCAACTCACGTGATAACTAGCTAGCAAAATTAGCTAACATTAAGGCTACTTTTTAGTTTGCTACATGTGTTACACTAAATAACCCAACAAGTACAAACCAGTATGAGAATCATTGCAGTTCGAGTTGCTAGCTAAAAATGTTTGCAAGCTAACTCTTCATTTCCATTTTTTGTGGCCAAAGAAAACTGTATTGTCTGCCACTGTGTATGGATTAAAAACACATATTTGGCAAAAATTTGGTTAAAGAACAACATATTTTCATCTCTAACTCAAATTTGTCCAGCAGAAACAAATCCAGCTCAGTGTCAGTCTTGAAACCCTTCAGCTGACGGAGCTCTGTTTGACAAGTGAGCGCCAGGAAGTGGTTCTTCCCCCGGGCTCAGCTCTTTCCTTCTCTGCTTGTTTTGCCTCCTTCGTCAAAGGCTTCTCTTTTAAGATTTATTGAAGGGGGACCAACAGTTGGGAGTTGAGTTGAAGATGAGTGTAAAATGTTGAGAGCTTAGAAATAACTCATTTTTCTTTGATTTGTAGGGGATGACATAAAAACTTGACATTTACCTTTGATATATTAGCTGAAACCGATGACACGCTGCTGATATTTGGCCATGTAAATATTCAAGAAAAATCTTCAAATGGGTCCGATGCTCTTATGAACATTACTACCCATCATATTTCCTTCTCTTTCGCTCTAAAGCCCAAGTTGTCGCCAGCTTATATGTTATAACTCTGACCTCAAGAGGTGTTCAGACAGACATGACTCAGCATAAATGATGTGAAATGGTTTTATATTCACTGTCGAGTGCGGCAGTGGAATCAAGTCGGCCACAATGAGACAGAGAAAAGGGTTATTAAAGCTGTGTGTTGCAGCTTTCCTGACACTGGGGTGGAGTTTTTTTTTAAGGGATCGAATGCAAGGACAAAAGGTTTTTTCTTCTTCCTCCTTTGTTAGCTTTCTCTTGGGGAAAGTGGTCTGGCTCTCTCGTCCATCTCCAGCTCTCTCAGTTTCTTGCAGAATGCAAGCTAAGCCGCTTGGGATGGCCCAAGAGTCCATGCTGACGTAAACCTTTCACTGTGCGTGTCTATAAAGGAATTGATATTGTAGGCTTTGAGGACAGAATTTTGAGGTGTGTATCTGTGTGTGTGTGTGTGTGTGTGTGTGTGTGTGCGTACGATTGGTGCAGTGCTCACACAAGAGATGTCTGATTTAGATCAAGGATATTTTTCAGCTAATAATCCACTTCACAATCATGTTTAATACATCATTTCAACCATCAAGAAATACACAGCTCTGTGAAGCCCTGTGTATGTGTGCTGAATTTCTCTCTCTCTGAAAGCTGTACACACTCTTTTCCTGTAAAAACAGAGCGATGAACTGGCTCTTACAGCGACTGCCAATTTACCAAATAGAAGTGAAGTATTACAAAAACATATGAGTGTGCTTCTAGTAATACTACCATGAGATGAATTGACTTGTGGAATGCATATGATATATTTGCCGACCCAAATGAATCTCATTTATCGCAATGATCTCTACTTAGCCTTGTTCATATATATATATATATTTATATATATTTTTTTTTACCTTTTTCTACGTGTGAAATAAGTATGCGTGACAAAGCACAGTTTCTTGGTTTTAAAGCCCCTTTTCAGTAGAAGCTTGTTTTGCTCAGGATTTGTTTTGAACCCGCTTTACTATTGCTGTACAGACATGTTTTTCTTTCCCTTTCTAAAGTCTGCTGTTGATTTGACTTTGACCTCGACTTTAAAAATCCTTCATTCCAAAATGTTGCACCAAAACAAACAAGCAATTTAAATGATGGTAACAAACACACGCACACACACACACACACACACACACACACACACACACACACATTTTAAGCAAACAGTCATGCAACCTAAAATGCCTCATCCATACCACTGTGGTTAATATGTTGACTTCCTTCAAGGTCAATTGTAGTTGCATTTACCATGTTTGGCCTTCAGGGGCAGACACTCTAATATGGCATATTATGTTATTTCAATGAGCGAACGTGTTCACAGCTATTTCATTCCCCGACTGCCAAGGAAATGGTCTGTGAAAACTAATCCATCATTATTGCGAGTGTTGATCCCCCCCCCCTCCCATCTCTCTCTCGGGTCCCATGCCGAGTTGAATCAGCCAAAGAGCTATTGACACAGTAAAGCTGAATTCAACACAAGGAGGAGCGCATCGACAAACACATTAGACAAAAGAAGTTAAAACAAAATACAATGAAACCAGGGTGTGCAGATTACGCTCTCCCACAAACAGACCCGGTGAGTGGAAGAGCTTATCAAAGCTTATGGATTTTTTATAGGTGGTCTTAGCGAGTTTGGGCCACGAGGGGAGCTGAGTCAGTGGTGTGGAAGATCAGAAAGCAGGTCATGCGAGTTTAGTTTAATCTTCAGCGCCCGCATTGATCAAACAGCACACGCTGTTTGAGGGAGGTGTGTGTTTGAAACTGGAGGCAAGGTTTTGGGATCTTGCAAATGCTGTAATTGAAATGCAATGAGAAGAATTTATGTTGACGCAGAAGAAATGTTTTCTTAAAACTGAACATGGGAATGGGTGGATTGTCATCACACTGACTGTGCATGTGTGTGTCAGCGAAGAAATGCAGAGATTAATTACGATATTATAGTTCCTAGTCTTCTCGCATCAGTATAACTTGTTTCTAGCATGAACAGATTCATGATTTATGACATGAGAGCTGACTTTTATGTGGTTTTGGTCGGGTATGTGCTATCTCTGCAGCCCAGCGATGCCTTTTGAAAAAGCCCCCCCCCCCATAGACACAGACAATTTTTATAAAATGCTTTCAAGCTGTTTTTGAATGGAGAGATAGAGGTGATGAGCGAAAACGGCAAAAAATAATGGAGAGAAAATTGTGAGCAACTAGAGATCAAAGCAAAAAGAGACAGATGGTTAAGATAAATCAAAAGGAAGGTGCTTTAAAAGATAAAGAGTTTATCTTTTTTCCTGTGGAGTTGTTTTTCTCAAATATGGTGAAATCAATGACTCAGATGTGACCATACTGTTTGTTTCCCTCAAGGTATTGACACAGTTTGTATAGTAGCAGTACATGTCAGTTATGGCTAGATGATGTCTGGGCATCATCTACCATTGTCATCATCATCAGAGGCAACTAACCTGCTTCACCTCCTCGTGAATAAAACCCACTGATTAAATTCAAATGATCTAGGCTTTTTTCATTGTTTTTGTCAAGAAAAGGATGACTAAGCAGGTTTAGAGTGTCTGCGATTATGTGTATTGGTCTTTCCATCACTTATTCATACGTATCGGTCAGCACTCCTAATCACAGGCATGTCAAGTGAGTTCTTACAGTTCGGTACTCGTAACAAGATATAACATGTTAATTAGTGAGTTTATCTGGTACCTTTTGACAGCCAAGCTAGCTGCTTCCCCCTGCTTTATGCCAGACTTTATGCTAAGCTGATCTGCTGGCTCGTGCCCCATGTCGTATTTATCATGTCATGCCACCCTTGGCAAGAGTCTGGATCAGCATAACCCCCAAAATGTTCAACTATTCAAACATACTCAAGACAATGATTGTGTGAAAAAGACAACTAACCAAATGCCCCAACATATAATCCATTATAAAGTCATATCAGTCATATCCTGAAGAAAAACTGTTTCTACTTTCAGACTTCATTAGGTTTGTGTATGTTTGCAGTAAAATTTCAGCAAGTAAATAAAATGACAATGGTATTAATGCAACACACGGTTGATTCACGTCCGTTAACCTGGATGTTTTTATACCTTGTCCTGCAGAATTTACACCCTTTATCTGAGTGAACAAGTGGCTCTGCTGTTTCCAACGCTCGCACTAATCTGTGTCCCCTCAGAGACCGCCAGTGTTCTCAACCTATTAAAAACGGCCACAGCGGTGTCATGGTTGTTAAGGCAAACACAATTAGAGGAGCCGTTAACAATGGGAATTAATTAGCTGTCATACCCTCCCTGCACTGTCTACCATTGTTGCAGTAAAATACCCCCCAACCTCCCTCTTAAGGTCTTTCTCTCTTTTCTGACCGGCTAGCCTAAAAATTCAAACTTCAGTTTTCCTCTTGTGTATTGTGTGATAAACTATTGCACTTCACAGCACGGAGAGCAGGTGGCCATAATGAAGAGATCGAAGTGTTCTTGAGGTAAACCAGCAGTCATGCTCTTGAGGGAGGTATATAAGAAAACACACAGGTCCTCCTTGTTTTCTCTGTCGTCTCCCAGAGGACTGACAGGAGGGGGAAACAGAAAGAGATGAGGGCAGGGAGACGGACTACAGGGCAGGGAGATAAAAAGGCAACAGAGTAGCAATAAGGGACGAATGGGTGGTTGCTGCTGGGAGTATTGGCCTTCGTTTCTCATCTTTATGTCTCACCTCTCTGCGCTCTGTCCTTCTCCATGTCCCGTGTCCAGGGATAGGACACGGCATATGGAAAGCAGCTGCTCTTTTTTGCTGGCTACATCTTCTGACAGCAAGAATAATTGAGCAAATTCCTCTCTTGCATAACACACCGTGCCCGTAGGACCCGGAATAGAGGGGTGGGGAGTCGTAGGGAGTGATGGGAAATCAGTGTAAAGGGGACAAAGGAGAGAAGAAGAGTGGGGGGAAGGGATGATGCTGAAGAGCGAGATGGATGAAGCCTGAAAATCTAGAGTGTGAAGAATGTGAGGCGGCGTACAGGTTGAGGGAGAGGACATACTGATAGAAGGAGGGAAGCAAATACACTCATGGCTTTCTCACATGCACATTAAAATTTGATATCCTTGCTGCATTTCAGTATCACCTTCACGTGATTGTATATCTACAGTACGCTCTCGTAAAATGGGAGAATGTCTCAAATAATGCTTTAAAGCTTTATTGGTGGACTTGATGCTTTCACTATCCTGTAAATCTTACTAAATTCACACTTCATGTAATGCAACCTTAAGATTGTAATGGGTTGTAGGATAAAACATTGCACTGGAAACAAGTATTTTATGATATTTTATTTATTTTAAATGAGCGCGAGGGAGGACTGTACTGCCATTGCGTTAAAGATCAAATTATTGGTCAACTATGATGAAACTCGTGTTCTGTCTGTGTTCAGTTCACCCGAAAATAATATAAGAGACACAGAAAAACACACATCAAAAGCAAAACATTGCACATGAAATGTGGCCTTTCACTTCATCTTCACGTTTTCCACCCAACTTCCAGATTGTAAGACACTCTAATTTGAAAACTTCAAACATATTGCAGATCACTTTGTTCATTTAAAAGGGAACTCTACAGGTCACCCTTAACTACATAATATCAACGTTGTGTTTCCATTCACTGGTTCTCATCAAAAACTCACTGGGTCTCATGCAAGAACTTTTTAATATTCTTATGCTTTTTTTTCTCTCTAAGGTTTGCTAATTTGCTCGTGTTCCAAGTCTGATTTACCAAACTCTTTCAACTGCACAAACATTGTGAATTGCTCACTTTGGGTTGATTAATGCCACCTGTTAGTTAATAAGGAGGTGAGATTTGATCAGTAGCACAATCGACGCCCCTAAAATTGCCATGTAAGGCTACCTGTACTGCACTGTTTGTTAGAAGGATTCATTCTCACAAAAAATCCCCCTGCAGAGCCTCCAGTCCTGCTTCTGGAAATCAGCAGACGAAAACATAACAAGTTTACAGTGGTGTTAGTATCAATGTTAGTATTTCCATGTCTCATTAATAAGGAAGGAAAACCATCTTACTTGTATATTGACTGACTAATATTCTACAGTGTCTTGAGGTGTCGCATTTGCTGACAAAATATGGTGTCGGTGGCAGCTGTGACTGCTTGAGAATGTAAAAGACATCTGGGTCTACCGAGGTCCAGTGTTAGTAGGACTGCTGTAAATCAGGCGACAAAGCTGTCAGTAGCTCGGTGCTCGGTGGCAGAAGGGCACACCCTCCTGTCGGTGTTGGTACTCAACACTGGCCCTGACATAAATCGTGACGGGCAGAATCATCCAATCCAACCACCCCCTTGGTTACTGTTGCCATGCTTGTCAAGCATTTTGTTCTGGCATGGCACATATGAAGTTTATAATGATAACATAACTTATTGCTGTTGTACTGTACTGCTTTATGTTCTCCTTCCTCCTGCTCTCTCTCTCCTGCCCCCCCCCCCCCCTTTTTTTCTTTCAACCCAACCGGTCGAGGCAGATGACCGCCCACCTAGAGCCTGGTTCTGCTCGAGGTTTCTACCTGTTAAAAGGGAGTTTTTCCTT
>JAVQJL010050201.1:0-11398 GCA_036024295.1 Nannoperca obscura
CACACACACACACACACACACACACACACACCCTGAAAGCAGGCGTTTTTAACAAGACCATGGTGCTGCTATGGTAACTCTGGGATGTTTGGAGAGCTTGGTCCTTCTAGATCTTTCGACATGTTTATATGTTTGAATAGATGTTTTATTAAAAGCACCTTAAAAATACATAAAACTCAACATGAAATCCCATAAAAGGATCATCCTGTCAGAACAACAGATCTTTGTACTGTAACGTGGTTTTTAACCTGCACAGGTTTCCTGCAGAAATGAAATAGTTGATTTTGACAGTAAATGACATGTATGATCACATTAAAAAAGACGTTTAGGGACTTAAATATCCCTAAAATATGTAGTTTATTTTCAGCTGAAAAGGTCGAGGCCAGTCATGACAGACAAGACGCTGTTTATTGTTAGTATAACAGGATAACTGCACATGCATTGTACTCTTTTCTTTTGAGTGCAACATAGTTTTGTTCCCCAAGAAAATGATAGAGGAGCTTGTAAGTGTGCTGCTGTGCAGAGCTGGTAGACGGTTTCGAGATACGCCCAGCTGGTTTGTTCTTTATATTAAGTGAGACTCTGACTTTAATAACCTTTGATAACCTCCTACTTCACTGCGAGTGGAGTAACAAGTCATTTTCAGAAAATCAAACACTTGAATAATGAGAATTAATTGCGTTTTTTACTTTTGTCCCTAGAATCGTCTGAAATATTTTAAAGAATTACCCACCTTTGTCTCTTTAAAAGGTAATGTTATGAAGCTGCTGCTTTCGTCATGTTCCTGTTGTGACTAATGTTGTTCTGCCTTCAAACGACCAATTAATGTGATGAGGAGGGGATAACAGGGGAGAGAGGTTCCTAATGAGCTATAACACACTGCAGTTACATCAGCGAGTGTGTGTGTGTGTGTGTGTGTGTGTTGAGCAATTGACCTATTCCATTAAAAGCCAAAGCGAAGGGACTCCAGATCTTTCCGAGCGGACCCCACACACACACACAGTGTGGCAGGTTGGCAGCAGTACACAGAGGGTTGAGGATCAGTGTTTGATCCACACTGACCTTTAGTCTGGCTCCAAGTCGCCTCTGCTCTCCGGCTAATCCCTCCACATCCCTCGTCTCTTCCTCCAGCATCCTGCTTCCTTCTCTGCCATTTGAATGATTTGCTTTTCAGTTCATGTCTAGAAAAACTGGGTTTTCAGACTGGTCCTGCTGGGAAAGTCAAGAATAAGATGGTAAAGAATAAGGTAAAGTGTTCTGCTCATAGTAACGCCAGATTAAAACACATGAGACCCCTCTGAGATGTCCACAACGCTGCAGTGCTAATGCTGCTGATTGAACACCAGTAAGTGATGATCAGGTTCTTCAGTGAAGATCCCGGGAGACGCTCTCGACTCATTCTCACCTGCCAGGAAAGGATTTCTCGGTGGCAGCGCCGCGTGTTGCACGAGCTGCCAGACGCTCTGATGAGGCTGAACTGAACACTTGTAAAATAACTCGAAGAAACTTAAGGCTGCAAACAACCCATAATGCAACACTTTGAAGTGCGGTATGGATATAGATGTATACCTAGCAACCCAAATAAAATATAGTGTAAAATGAATCTGTATATTAGCATAAATGAAATCACAAGAAGGGCGTCGCAGACCCTGAAGATCCCTCCATGTTTGTGATCTGCATGTTTGTGCATCTCACAGGGGGCTCGGTCTAAACCCAGGGATCATCCATCAGCCCCACCTGTCACGCTGCCCCCGGCTCCAGCTAATCACTGGAACTCCACTGAGTCGGTGTAGCCCGAGGCCAGACTGCATTACAAAGCTGTGTGTGTGTGTGTGTGTGTGTGTGTGTGTGTGTGTGTGTGTGAGTAGTTCTCACCTGCACTATGTATGATGTAAATGTTTCAGTATTAATATTGAAAACAGGTTTGCATCACGAGGATAGTGGATTGTATGTATGTCACGAGTTTTCATTTTAATTAATGTGGTTGCTTTTGAGTAAAATCCATGTAGGCGAGTGTGTGTGTGTGTGTGTTCTGTGTGTGCTGCTTTGTGTGTGTGTGTGTGCTAATCTGAGCGTAGGTGAATAGATGAGGCATTAATTGATTTAGATACTGAATCATCACAGGTAGTGTGCTAATAAATGTGTGTTTTCTCACACGTGCTGCTCTACAAACACTTTCATCAGCCGCGCTCTCGGAGCAGCAGGAGGCTGAGAATCCAAATTTTAAAGAACCCAAAATAACACGATTGTTGGACCAAAACTCCTCTCATCCGACTCTCGGCCCAATTCTGTTTCATTCTGTTCAATTCAAGTGTGGCCAAAAAAAATGGAAGCAATCCAATATTGCTAGAGCATAAAATACACCTTAGAAATACATCAAAGCCGTTCCCTGGCTAAAGTGTTTCTGCCCAATTTGAATTTGTGTGTGTGTGTGTGTGTGTGTGTGTGTGTGTGTGTGTCCTGCTGTATGTGGGAAATTTCTGTGCAAGAAATGCTCAGTTTCACAAAAAGTAACATATTAGTGATGAACACGAGAGCAAAGGATACGTGATTAGTTTAAATTAGTGAATGAAACCAAACCCAACTTTGAATCGTGTTGTCATGTTTTACCCATGAGCCTCAGCGAGCCGCCAGTCAGACCATAATCAGAATCTGAAGAGTGAATTTATTTTAGGTGGTTTTATCAGTTTTCTGAAAAGCACTAATTGTGTTTCTTACCAAAATGCACCTTGGGAGTTGTAGTTAACTTCTCCACTTACACATTTATGTCCACAGTCTTGTACTCAGATGTTTTCTAACACAGTTGTTTCATTCATCTAATGTTGCCCATGCAGAATATTAATGTAACCTTTTCTTCCAAAACCCTGAATGCACAAAATGACAGTTCCAACTTTACATCTCCATTAATGCTGTGGAAATTGAATTGATCAAGATAACTGTTGCCTCTCGCTACGTGAGGTTGTTCATCTACAAGTGGATCTTGTCTTTAATGTGATCACTGTCTATTTCCAGTCTCATGAACCCAGGTGGGAGTCCGAGTCATCCGCTTCTACATGAACGTTCAACAACTAATGAGAATCATAAGAGAATCATGAGTCAGAGACTGACAGGTGTGTTTGCAAGGGCAGGTATAGTTTTAAAATAAAAAGTTTCTCCTTCTCTTTATGTATTTTCTACTTCTGTAGCTCCAGTTTGAGGTCCGCTGCTGTACTTGCTGAGGACCCGAAGGGGCTTACAGACCCCATGTTGAACACCTCAGTGGCAGAAGGAGGAACAGATGAGTGAAACATCTAATTAGGAAGAAGAAGAGAGGTTAGACACACAAACATGCATTTAGAAACACCTGCTCTCGTCGTCTGCTCCGTCTCTTCATCAATCATAAATGAAAAAACAGAAAACCTGGGGCCAGATTCCAGCCGAGGAGTAGCTGGTCGGTCTTTGGCTGTCTGGACAGATAATGAGTCTGCTGTCTGCTGTGTGCAGCAATAGTGCAAATACACAACATACAGAGAGGGCAGAGGTTGTGTATGGGGGGTCAGTGTAGGCCAAACAGCAGAGGCCCATTAACTAATCTGACCACTCTCACAACTTACACTGACTGGGAAATGAATAACTTTCTGTAATCGATTGGAAGAGGGGTGTATCTCAACGTATAATAACCATTTTATGGAAGACGTGATGTGTGAAGCACTGTCATTAAGTAAACAACGGATGAAAATGATTGACATACTGTTTACACTCACTGCTTCTAACAACTGTTTCACAGCATAATCTGCCACACGGCGACCTTGCCTGGGGCCCGTAACATGTGCATGCTGCTGCTAAGCTTGAGAAGAGTTTCCAGTGGCTCTTGTTTGTGCTTTCTGTCAGACGTGACCTGATAGAGGAAGACTTAATAAAACTGGTAACGTCGACATGTGTTTCAGCAGAGAGGTGTAGAACATTACTGTCCTTCATGAATCAGTGTGGAACATGACTTGGTGTGTTTGTTAAATGCTATCGTGACCATGTGAGGACACACAGTTGCATGAATGCCCTTGAGAGGCAGTCCCAGCAGAAAAGAGAACAAATCGATATAAAACACAAGTGCTTTCCATCTCACCGCCTCACTCTGTCTCTCGCTTCAGCTCTCCAGCAGCTCCAGTCTGAGTCTCTGCTCTCTGAACAAGAGAGAGAGTTTCACTCGTACTGATTGGTCTCTTAAACAACAGAAATCATATGGATGTGTGTACAGAAGTCTTCCCATCTGACCGATGTATTAGGTTGGAAATGAAACCATCTGTTTCACTCTACAGCAAATGCCGTTTGGTGGATTTTCATTATAAGCCTATGTCATCCAGTGTTTCAAGGAAAAGCAGAAAGATTGAGACAATGAGATAATTGAGGTTATAAAACACAATGATATTCCTACAGCCTCGGGCAGCTCATGCATTACTGAGCAGGAATAATCTCTTAATACATGACTCACAAGATGAACATATGTTTTGTTGATATCACAGGACATGTTCTGGGAACTGTCTGTGACGGATATCTTTCAATCCAGCAACTCTCAACAAGAACCTTCGAAATCAGCACCAAGACTCCCATCAGAAGACATCTGGGACAAAGTGTTGCCATGTGTTGACTGTTCTGCTCAGAGTCGGTGTCTCGTCGATTAAGGGCACTGCAGTTGTTCCACAACATAATACGTCCACTTCGCCTACACTTAAGTCCTTCTGACTGTCCTCTCAAGATAAACAAGAGCACCCTGTCATTTCAGCAAATGTCCAGAAACAACTTGTTTATGTTCCAGAGACAAATCCCTTTATTGGACATAAGAATTATGACTCTTGTCCGTTGGGACGTTGTTATAAAAGCACAAAGGAGGAAGTTGGATCGGTCGGATGGTTCAAAAAACACTTTGACTCGGGGGACAGAGACTGTCCTCTCAAGAACCATAACAGCATCGGTCAAGAAGAGACCACGTGGCCTAATGGACAAGGCGTCTGACTTCGGATCAGAAGATTGAGGGTTCGAGTCCCTTCGTGGTTGAAAGAAAGAAGAGAGAAGCTTGTTTGACAAAGCACAATGTGTCAAATTTTAAGCAAGCTGTCTGTCCTTTAAAACATGTGCTTCCTTGCACGTTATAGGGAGGTGTGGTGGCTGCGAGGTGCACCTGTGTGCTTTTCAACCAGAAGGTGATGGGTTTGACCCCGATCACCTCCTCACTTAGTTGCTGTGGATAAAAGCGTCTGCTGATTGCCGTAATGTAAGGAGGAAGTCAGGTGGTGTTATTATACAGCTCAAAGTCCACAGAGGGAGGAGGCCCGGGTGGATGGATCAGTCAACAAAGGAGATACTTTGACAAGAGGCCGCTGTTGTTTCCTCCCAGCAGTCGATGCTTTAACCAGGTGGTTCACATAACCCTAAAAATGACAAAAGACTTATTTTGTCATTAAATTTGCAGGATTTGTGGACTCGGTGGGCTGCAGGCACCACCTTTCACTTGTTCAGAGGAAGCTTCAGCAGTAAGGGTAACCGTCTATCTGTCAATGCTCACACTGTCTGCAGACCACAGGTGGCGTTTGGCTGGTAACATCACGAGGTGCAACACAGAACAAGACGAATACAAGTCAGTTTTATTTCCCAGCCGCAAGCAGCAACACACGTCAAAGGCACATTTCAGATAGTGCTGCATTCCAGCTGCACACAGGACGTATGACCAGATGTAACACTTACTTCTTATGCTGCTCGCACACACACAGGGCGAAAGTGTCCTTGTGCAAGACACTGAGCCTTAAGTTGCTCATAACGGAGACCAGCACCTTCACTGAACCCCACGTTTAACCAAGATGCTAACACACCTTAGGACGAAGAAAGATAAAGAGTTAGATTACATTAACTTTTAATCAGTGTTGAGGGAGAGCTGTAAATAGTGAACCTGTGTAACACAGTGTAACCTGATAGATACACAGAGGCAGAAAGAGGAAGAATAACCTCTGCCTCTTCTGTCTCACCCTCTTTACCCTCCTAAATAAATAAGGCCTGGTCTGGGGGGGGTTAAGGTTCACTCAGATCTGGGGGGCAGGGGGAAATCAGCCAGAGCTCCTCCGTCTCATTAATTAGTGTTGAGGTGCCCCTGAGCGAGGTGCCGACCGGGGAAGTGTTACCTTTACCAGCTGCATTTCCACCTGTGTCAGTTCATCACAGCCACTTTCTTTATTTTGGTCATTTCTTCCACTGAAAGACAACAAGTTTTATCACCTTTACATCCATTTTATTATGTAATGCAGAGTTTTTGACGTGGAGGTCGGTTAGCGCTGTCTGATCACTAAACATCTGCAAAACATGACTTTTTTTTTGTCAGTGAATGAGTTCCATATTACAACAAGTAACGGAATAAGCTGACAACAACACTGAGACCATCTGACAGAAGTCAACCAGGGCAGCAAGGTACAAACAAGCTTCACTCCGTCCTGTTGTCTTCACAGAAGCTGCTTACAAAGATATTGAGACCGGGTTGAGTCACAGTTTCATCATCCATGTTTAAAATTCAAGGAGTTTTGGGAAACGAGGAGAATATGTTGTCTATATGACGGCATCATGCTGGTTAAGCTCTGTGTCCAACAGTAACTTCACAGCTCCGGCTGCCTCTTCTTATTATTTTCAGTGAAAATGCTGGAATGTCACATTTGGCCCATGGAGGAAAGACTGTAATAAAACAACACCCAGCAGAGGAAGTGAACACTTCACATCATCCTTTTAGAGGGAAGTAGGCAGCTGTGTCTTTCCGCTCGCAGACTGCTGTTTGTGGGTTAAATCATCTTGTTCGAATGCACAGCGAGACACCAAAGCACCATGGTGAGAGATTGGGGTTTGTGCTATGGTTGGCGCAATGAAAGGTGCCTGTAATGTAACGTGAGCAGCAGCGGTGTTACTTTCCAGAGTCTGTATCACATAAAGAAGCGAATAAGCCGGAGTAGAAGGTTCTGAGCTTGTATAACTGTGTACATGTGAGCTGAAAGTACGTCCTGTACAGACGCTTTAAGGAGCACGGCTGACAACAACAAAGGGCCTTTCCGTCCGTGTGCAGAGGAGTTCAGGTACCAGAGCAGCACCGGGGCCGCTGGAGGGACACAAGAGGGGCGAGTGTGCGCCAATAACAATCATTTCTGTTGTTGCATTGTATTGTGATTGAAAGAGAGAGAGAGCGCTGTCATCAACATAACAAGGCAGGAGATTTCAGAGTGTTGATGGAGGAAAGTGGGAAGTGAGTGGATGAGATATGGGGCTGTGAAGTACAGTACATGATCATCGAACAGGAGCAGGATATCGTTAGTTAGCATACTTAACATAATATACATCGTAATAGGTGTATCTTTATGCATGTGTGAATGGAAATATATGGATGAATAATGTAGTTTTAGCCCCCGACATGTGCTTCTTCTTTTCTGATTGTATCACAGAATTTACATATAAAGATGTTGGACATTTTGTGGAAGTTATTGCTATAAAAATATAATGAATGTGAACATTTCTCAGGAAATCAGGTGAGAAGTCATGACACAAAGTGTGAGATGCTGCTGTTCATTCGATCAGCTTGTCTTCTTCCGTCCTTCCATCGACCGAAAGTCTGCAGAAATGCAGGATTTCTATTAACTCACACACACTCCAGCACATATCCACTACCCAGCACACTTACCATTTCACATGTTGTCTCCACACATCCATCACAGACACAGTGTAAACACTACTCCAGCCACACCCACACCCACCCCTCCACTCTTCTCACCTAATGTTCTCCCCCGCTGATAGCATCTCTGTCTCCTGCAGAGGAAAACGTCTCCCTCCGCTGCTTCCTTATCACAGGAACAATGCGGCGGAGAGCAGTGACACGGCCGCCTTATCAGCGGCACAATGCACAAAAGCCGACACAATGCCACACATCGCCGCACAAACTCGTAACACGGCTCATTCAGCTCCGGTGAATCAAACTACTCCTACAATGCTGCCTCCCGGGGATGTATTGATGATGCTATCCACCTTGGTGTTGGTGTGTCTGCTGCCTGTGAATGTGTATGCCACTGAATGAGGCAGTTAACCATCAGCGGTAAACTATAACATCAACCAAACCTTCACATGAGAGACGTTGCATTGTTTAAATTGATGTGCATTGTTTTGTTCTGTACTCTTTCTAAAGCCTGCAGCTGTGAAGCCCATCGCATCACTCCCTGCATTACATTACAGCCGTGTGCACACGCGGACCACAGTGAAACAGCCACAGCAGAGGTCACATTGTGATTACAGCAGGGGTGTGTCGTGTCATGTTTTGAGTACCTGTGTGTGATTATCACCTCAGTTTCTGCAGAGTATCCCCTCTGTCCGTCAGCGCACACTGAAGACTTTTCACACCTTTGTCAAGACACACAAACGAGTTTGAAATGAAATGGATGCAGACGGAAGATGGAAGTAATCAAATCATTGAAACAGGCCTGTATTTCCAGCTGAGCGGCGAGTGTGTGTGTTGTTTTCTCTTGGTAACATTGGATGTCTCCTTCTTTCTCTCTCTTCCTCCCCTGACGACAGGAGAAGCTGACCTTTGAACTTGAATTCATTAGTTTTAGTTTGAATGCAGGCTCTACACTTCCTCCAGAGCAGTGTCGCTTTGTTAACTTCCAGCTGCTGTGTGTTTCCTGTTGATGGCAAGGTTAATCATCCTGTTCAGCCCAGCATCACACCTGATGCACCGCTGGAATCCCTCCATTCCTGCACAACAGGTGTACGTCTGTGTGTGTTTCAGCCTGTGTGAATGTCTCGGGAAGAAGAATCTGTAAAGGGCACATAAGGTGAGCCTTGATCTTCTCGCCATTCACTGACCTTGGTTTCCCCGGAGGAAGCAGTTAGATATGAGCCGCTGAAATCCCAGTCGATAGCTCTCGCTCCGAAGAGGCTCTGGAATCTTCAGGGATGAAGATGAGACGCCGTGAATTCAGCTTTAAACACTGTAAACCAACACACACACAAACATACACAAACACACATTTATCCATATGCAGTATAATACAGCTCGTCACACACACACACACACACACACACACATCCTGTGGGAGGTTGCCGTCCGTTTATGGAGTAATAAAAACAAGGCTGCCCAGTGGTCAATTTATGCAGACAGCACTGTATCAACAGAAATAAACACAAGCCCATGAAACTGCTGAGTGCCAGCCAAACACTTCACAAACGCCTGCGTGTGTGTGAGTGTGTGTGTGTGTGTGTGTGTGTGTGTGTTGTGACCCCAGCTTGCTGTTGCAGCAGTTTCAACGTGCAATTACGTGCTAAGATGCTTCTTTGGCCCGTGCAGAAAAAAACCCTTTCTGATGGTAAAGCTCTCTCCAACAATGTAAAGGTGTGGCCCATCAGAATGAGCATTGTGTGTGTGTGTGTGTGTGTGTGTGTGTGTGTGTGTGTGTGTGTGTGTGTGTGTGTGTACAGACAAAATTGGTGTTTCTCGAAGGGATAGCAATTTCTCTCTTCTCTGTTGAGTTGGGAGAAGGCCAGCTGTGATTGGTTTTTCCTCCACATCCCTTCATCATAATAACAACTTGATTCTGGCGTCTCAAACACACACACACACACACACACACACACACACTCCTCCTCCGGCCTGCGCTGTTTCATCTTCCACCGTTTATCTTGTCGTCCACCCTTTTATTTCTTTCCCTCTTTTTGTCATTTTAATTGTCTCTTCTTCTTCTCTTTTTATCTTCGCTCAACGTTTCTCTTCAGTTGTCAAATCTTTCCTTCCTTCCATCTTTCTTTCCTTTCACCCACACATCTGCTTTGATTCTCTTCTTCTCTTCATTTCTCCACATCCCCCTTCTCTTTTCTTGTTGTTTCCTCTTTGTCACTCCCCTTTTTCCTGCCCTCTCCCCTCTTCTCCTGATGCTTCTCCTTCTCTTTTCCCTCTTTTCCTCCCTTCTCTCCTTGTTACCTGTCAACTCCTTGTTTCCTTTCCTCTCCTCATTTCATCTCCTTTTCATTTCTCATCTATTCGTCTCCTACCCTCTCTTCCTCTTTTTATCTCCCCCCCTCTTTGTTTATTCTCACTGTTTCTTTTTCACACCCTTTTCCTCTTCTCTCCTTGTTTCCTCTCCTCTCTTCTCTTTATACTTCTCTCTCTTCTTTTTTTACTCTTTTCCTCCCTTCTCTCCTTGTTACCTTGTTTCCTCCCCTCTTCTCTCCTCTCCTGGTTTCTTCTCCTCACTTTCTCTCCTTCTCATTTATCCACACCTCCCCTTTTCCTCAAGTCCTTCTTTCCTGTGCTCCTTGTTTCCTCTCCCCTCTCCTGGAGGCCTTCTACCTCCTGCTGATTCATGAATAAGAATGTGAGTTATGAACCTTTTGGCTCACATGAGGTTGTTGACACTAAAACATCTGTCCAATGATTCTTCTTTTCCTTTTCATCTCATTGCTCTGCTGCTTTTTATCCGCCTCTACTTCCTGTTAACCTTCTCTTTGTATTCATCCTTCCCCATACATTTAACCCAATCACCGCTTTCAGCATCACTCTGTCTCCTTTCTTCTTCTCTAGTCTCTTCCTCATCTCCTTTCCTTCCATTCTCTCAGTCTCCTCTGTTTGCCTCCCCTCCACTCCTCCTCTTGCCTTACATGCATGGCTACCTGCAGGCCGAGCCTCTTGCTGGATTCATAGCAAAGTTATTTATTAAAGAGCTGATTGAAGTATTAAAGATTGATTGTAGTATAAAGGTTTTGTGTTCAGCCCCCGAGAGCGTTCCCCTCCATCTGCCTATTTATTTATCTATCCTTCGACAGCAGCAGCACGTCTGGAAAACTATTTCTTTTCTGTTTCTCTGGTCATCAGCCTCACTGATCAAAGCTCCTGCCATGTGCCCAGCGGGGGGGTGTTAACTAATGCTTTAACCATGAATATGCAATAAGGAAGTAATTATGGTTTTACTGTCTTGCTTTAAGAATAATGTGACAGGAGACATAATGGCCGGTGCTGATGAAGATCTGCAAGAAACACAGATGATAATTACAGTGCAGCTGGATTTGACAATGATGCATGATTTTGCTGTGGTGGCACTTTGACAAAAGAAAACCGCACATGCGTGGACAACACTGTAGCCTGTTCACATTT
Source organism: Nannoperca obscura (assembly GCA_036024295.1). Classification (NCBI taxonomy): domain Eukaryota; kingdom Metazoa; phylum Chordata; class Actinopteri; order Centrarchiformes; family Percichthyidae; genus Nannoperca; species Nannoperca obscura. The sequence goes on from JAVQJL010050201.1 coordinate 11,138, forward strand.
ATATTCACCTGCAGCTGTCACACACTCAAGTATGACAATGAGTGATTACAGTACACAACCAGGCGTCCAGTGGGAGGAGAGACACCAAAGACTCTAGGGTGGTGCTGAGTGTCTGCCACAGGTGAAGCAGTTCAGGTATCTCTAATATATATATATATATATACACTACCGTTCAAAAGTTTGGGGTCACCCAAACAATTTTGTGTTTTCCATGAAAAGTCACACTTATTCACCACCATACGTTGTGAAATGAATAGAAAA
>JAVQJL010050207.1:0-13224 GCA_036024295.1 Nannoperca obscura
GTGGCACTGACCTCCCACATCATGAAGGCCCTGAACAGACTCGTCCTGGAGCAGCTCCGGCCCCTGGTCCAACCATATTCGGACCCTCCCTCTACACCTCTACACCCTCTATTTTCTACAATTTATTATTTTTGTTTTGTTTATTATTTTTTCAATAACTTTATTGAGCATTGTAACTGTATAAAAAAGTAATTTCCCTTCTGGGATTAATAAAGTATTTCTGATTCTGATTACCTGCACACATGAACAGCTGTGCTCTCACATTATGACAGGTGTGATGATGTAGAAGCTGCATCCATACAGTTAAAAATATAAGTGACCTATTTTAACCTTTTCAAATACAATTTGTGTTTTAACGTAACTTGTGACTGTGGAAACTTGAAACTGTAGACTTAAAGTTTGTATTTTACAAATTGTAGTTGTTAAGGTTACTTCTTCTAGTCTTCTATTTTACTGTATGTGTTTGGGGCAACAGCAGTGGGGGAAAAGGGTGGTTTGTGAAAGTGACAGAATAGTGTTTAATATCCTTTAACAGAGAAATACTACATTTGTATTTTATCAGAACTCACACATGAATAATTCAGTGGCTCCGTTTATCTGCAGATGGCTCAAAAAGAGGGTAACTCTTGCTAGGTTCAACTTAACCCTAACCTGGGTCAAATTGAACCAAAAGATATTTTTCATTCATACACTGTATTTCAAGTCTTGTTTTCTTTAGATGCATTTTTCTCCACTTTATTTGAAAGTAGACATAATAAAATATTTGTGGAAGCATTTGTTTAAGTTCTATTCTATGGATTGCTTTGAAATGTGTTCACTTGAGGAGGGATCCTATGGCTTTGGTAATCCCCTGACTTTTCTTCTTTTGGCTAGAATTTGATTCTCTGACCTTTCATATATCTCTACAGAAGCCGCGAGCGTCCATGCTTGCAATAATTTTTTTAATGCCGTTATCTCGAGATCACGACTTAATTATTCCGTTATATCGAGATCACGGGATGATTACACAATTGAGCCTTCAAGATCACTGCCATGACTGTCGTCGAGGATTCATAACTGGAGAAACAGCCAGCTCAATTTGCGACTGACCACTAAAATAAGCCAAAATTAAAATGAACAACGTTACAGTATCGCCAGCTTGTGCATGAGTAAATATGAAGTATAACATAATATTGCTGTTTCAAACCGAACTGTGCAATCATGTAGAATACGTATGTAATTTAAAAAACACAAATTTCTAATAAATACAGTGGATGGGTTTGAAATATGATTCATAAATATTGTTTATTAGATTATCAGTGTGTTTTCGCAGCGGTCTGTTCTGAAACTGTCTCAGCTCGTTTTCTCGAGATAACGGAATAATTAAGTCGTGATCTCGAGATAACAAAGATCGTTTTCTCGAGATAACGGAAAAATTAACTTGTGATCTCGAGATAACGGCATTAAAAAAATTATTGCAAGCATGGCCGCTTTCGGCTTCCGTATTTTATACCAAAAAAAAATAAAAAATTTAAATGTGTTACACTAAGGTATATTAAGGTAGGAAGGGCAAATTTTCTTATTGTCACCAACTTCTATGAAAAGACCAAAATCAAGAGTGTTAGTCTCTCACTACTTTTCAACTTTTGTACCCTGTCTGTGGCTGAAGATGTAAATCTTTTAAAATGGTGTTAAAAAGTGTTTTCATGGGACAACAAGGGAGGAATAAGCTATATCGGGCTATCAGACTTGTATCTATTCATTACATTTGGGATTTTCATGAGATTTGTTGACAATAATGAATTAAGCATCATTTAAAAGAAGTCTTATCAATCCCTTTATCCCTCTCCTTCCCTCTATCTGTGAGCCCGGAAGCTAAAAGTATCACTTCGGAGGGGAGCCACAACAGTTCAGTAATCCCACCCAGATTCTAGTCTCCATTCATGGCTCAGTGCTGTGCTGAGCCGAGCCGCACTGACCTGTGCAGCGGTTCACAGTAGAGTGACCAGAAGTGGGCATTTATCCACGGGTTCCCCTGCCCTCCCCACTTTCTTTCTCCACTAGACCCTGGGGCCAATCAACAGCTCTTTGTTCACTGTCACTTAACCAATGACTTCTCAGGGGAATAGAAAAAGGCCGCATTGGGGTGTTAGTGAGGTGCAACGGGCAGGTGTCACTGCCTCTGAAAGGAGAGGTGGTTGGAGGATGGAGGAAGTGGAGGAGAAAGGGAGGGAATGAGAGTGAAACTGCTGTTGTGTTTCTATTTGCTGGCCAGTGGAGCTGCTCTGGCTGTCACGGGTCACTGTGGCTGGATGTGTGTGAGGAATGCCTCTGCATGGCTCTACATGTCCACTGAGCAACTCCACCTCTGTTTCTGCCTGTTTACGTCCAATCAAGCCTTTTGTCAGGCCTCTGTTTTCTGTGCTTATTACAAGCTGCACTACAGAGGTTTGACCATAAAAAAAGATGGAATGAGAATTTTAAATAATTTGCAAGAACTCTTTTCATCTGAAAATCAACTTTTTGCTGTAAAGAGAACCAGCAGAACTAACTTAATGAAGTTAACTGAAGGATTGGCTGCCAACCCAAAGATTGTGTTTGTTATATTGTTTTAGGGATAAAATCACTAAAAGCTAATATTTTATTTATTATATAAATATTTTAGTAGATTCACAATTGTAGCTCTACGTGCCTCAAATCATACAATATTTCATTAGTTAAAACATGAGTTACTTTGTTTTTTATTTGTTTTGTTGAAATTGTATATGATACTTTTGGCAATCAACTTTTGGTTTTGCTTTTTGTTATTTGTAACATTCTCTCTCTGCCCCTATCTCCAGACGAGTATAAGAGTAAGGTGGTCTGTGAGGAGGAGAGGATGAGGCTGAGCTGCAAACAGGGTATGCAGATCGCTGTTTACTCCGCCATGTTTGGCCGAACCCAACAGGGCACCCTGGAGTGTCCCCTGCACCACAGGAGGGCCCCGTTAGTAGGTGAGGCACCCTTTCACTCTCACACTGGGGGGAGCGAGATAGTTGATGGATCTCTGAATAGCTAATGTAACCCAATTCTGGTTCCTGGTGCTGCAAGACACTATATTCCTATCAGGTCCCAGGGTTCTGTTTTATATCTTATTAACATTTTCATCCTCTTGGGAAGCTGTGCAAGGGGTGATAATCATATTAAAATCAATACTCTTTGACATTGTTATAATTTGCTCTTTTCATAGCATCAGTCTTGGGGTCAGTATGAGGTCAGAAGAGGAAGGAGATTTCTTACATGAAGACACAAGCTGGGAATGCAAATAAAGCCGGCTTGCCTTTGCATGATGTTAAAATGAGTCTCCTTGTCCTGCTAATGTTCTTATACATATTAATGATTTGGGAGAGTGGAACTTCAGGTCAATCTGGGCTTTGGTTTGTTCTTCCTGCCAGGATTTGTCTGAGCAAAACATACCGGGCGTCATTATGCATCCAGCCGATGGGGGGGGGGACGAAACATTTTTATTAATGAGTTTTACGCGTCAGCACTTGAACACCTCTGAACCACAAAGAGAACTACAAACGTTGCAAAGCTCATAACTCCTGTCCAATCTCTCCTTCATGAGTTTCCTTTGACTTGGGTGATACTGCCTTGAGATTCCGCTGTGGTTCGACATATTTTTAAAACTTTACAACTTCCCTGCCTCAGAGGCTCTAGAGCAAACATCGGCCTGCCACAGCCGTCCTTGATATCGTCTGTTTACACTGTTTCACTCCGTTTACTGATTCACTATTTTACTTTAAGAAACATATTACAATTTAGCATTTCTGGCTCAGGTAGACGCTCAGGTAGACGCACACACACACACACATTGCCAGGGGAATTGGGGTGGAATGTAGATCAGGTGTCTCCGTCATCCAAAGTGCAGCGTTTAGCCCATAGAAAAGGGACAGTATTGAGTTCCCTCCGAGTATGCATGTGTGGGTATGTGCGTGTGTGAGCGCACAGGGTATCCAGATGTACCCTTGCTCTTGTTTAGGGGAATGTTAATGACTCTAAGCATGGATCCATGACAAGTATTAGTATAACCATAACTACCGTGGTGGCCCTGGCCTCGGCGCTGGGCGGCTCATTTATTTTGCTTTAGTCTGTGCTGCCCGTGTGTCGTTGATGTATAGAAGGAAGTGGACAGGCATGAGCTTGTAAATAAGTAGCCAGAGCAGGTGCAAGTTAACTGGTGTTTGTGTGCTAGAAACAGCCCGTATAAAGTTGTGAAAGAAAGCTAAATGGCATTCATCAAGATTCACTACAGATGTGCCGTGTGTGTGTGTGTGTGTGTGTTTGTGTGTATGGTGCGTAGGTTTTTATGTGTTACCTTTTTTATCGCAGAGGTGACTGGACGGGCTCGGAAGGCCGACACAGGCGTCAGTCACCGGGTAATCAGAGACAGATATAAAGAATGGCATTGTGTGAGTGTGTATGCATCCGTGTGTGTGTGTGTTATTGTATTCTTTATGAGCATTGAGGGCTGCTTTGAAGCAAACTCAGCCAGTCCTCCGCATGCAGGTGGACCAGGAATGTGCGACGCGTAGTAGCGGGTGAGACAGGGCTGGCTTGATATCTGGTTTCAGACTCAGGATTAAATACAGTAGCTGAGTTCTCCCAGCAACGATGGAAAATGGATTCTACTATTACAGTTGTTACAAAGGCCAGATTAGAGCGGAGGAGCAGTACTGTTTTCTCTCATATCACATGTTAACATTGTGTGCGTTTATTTCAGCTGTTCACTCAGACATACACAAACGCCTTGTTGTTCCTGCTCACCTATTATACAGCATGTTCTATCACATACACACACACACACACATATACACACATACACCTCCTCAGGCTGTTCCAGACAGTCTGCCAGTGCCCGAGTGGGATTTCCCTAGTCAGCTTCGTCTTTCATGTGGCTCCCATGTCACCAGGAGCAGGAAGTGAGGGTGTCTTGAGTGACGACTCAGGCACACACTGTTAATTATTTTTAAACGCTTTCTTCATGCCCTCCCGGCTGAGGTGGTATGGTGCTTCGTGCACGTGTCTGTGTGTGTTTGTGGCCGTTTGTGAATAATCTTTGGCTTGGCGCATTACGAGCAAGTTTGTTTTGTACCTGTTTTGATTTGATGTATCTTTTTTTTTTTGTGTGTTTGAATGTGCCAACGAGGCTGGTTGTATGCGATCCCTTCCCCCCCCCCCCCCCCTCTCTGCAAACAATCTCCTATTCTTCTATTTCTGTTTTATTCTTGGTTCCAATTCAACACCAGCCATCTGCCAAGTAGAGGTAGATTTTTTATTGTGGCTTGCTGAAAACCAACCATCTCCTGGAGTTGCTTTTTTAGTCTACACACTGTTTTTAGCTTGTGAATTTCGGAGTCCATTTACCACCACAGAGAGCTGTAGAGAGCAGCTATTTGGTTGCTTGTCGAATCCAAAGCCCCGGAAAACTATAACGGACAAAACAAGTGCATACACAGGCATGTCCGCACAAAAGCAAGACCCCTTTGATCCCGTCTGCTCCTTGGTTATAGGGTGGGGTGGGAGTGGTGGAGTCGGACAGGTCCTGGCGGAGATGGAGAATCCTCAAAGCAAAGGGGCCTGCTTCAGCCCTCCTCTCTCATCTGCCCCATTACCATCACACACACCTCTTGACATTTAAATAGCCCCCCATGCTTGGCATGCAGGGTCTCGGACTGTTTTTTTCTTTTTTTTTTTTTGAAGGCCACTGCGCTTTCACTTTTGAGTATGTGCTTCAGTTCAGACGGGGCCCACAGCAAGTTGTTTCAAACTGTAAACATGGGCTGGCCTTTTAAAAGCTCAGTATGCGCAGCTGCAGTTCAAATTTAAATCTTGGCTTTTGGAAGCCTGTTTCAGATGTTACGGGGCAAGCTGCTTCACTGTAACTCTATCTCTGACTTTGATGCATACAGAGCAGATAAGTAGCAGGATGTCAGTGTTGTTTTGGACTTTGCAGATTAGATAAAATGTGCAGTTCTGTTTCGAATGATTAGCTATAGTCCATCTGTAGTAGTTGTCAGATTTCAATAATTGAATTCTTGGTGGTGATTGTTTTTCCTAAACTTCTCTAAAATTACATTTCTGACGTTTGTATTCCGGTTACAAAGAACTTCACCCTGCATATGTTTTCCAGGATAGCAGATCCATGCAAGGTTTGAGGCAAAGGGTCACCACTGATTGGAATTCAGATGCAGTGTTTGAATATATGAAGTAACATGTTGTCAGTGATAACACACACGCATAATCTGCTATGAAACTAATCTGAAGATGTCTTTGCACGCATTTAACTGTGCAGGGGTGTTTGTGTGTGTTTGCTAACACTATAACTATACTGCAATACTTTCATTCTCTGTGTTACAGTAAAATGAAATCATGCTGAAGTGAGAAGGCCATTTACAGTAAGTGTGTGTGGTTTTAAATTCATTAATGGCATTCACGGTAAGCACTAGGTGTGTGCATTTCCATTCACCCTATCACGGCATCTGATAGTCAGTTTGATTATACCAAGATTTTTAATGCCACAACAATGCCTTAAGCCTCCGTATCAAATTATACGTATCGCAGGTGAGTCACAGTAGAAGAGGAGATGAGTACTTTTGACAAGTTTGTCCTCACATTGTCTTGGAAAATTCCAGGGAAGGTGTGCGTGGGTGGAATACTGGGGGATTGTTATGGTGCGTCGCTACAAGAGCTTTCCCGGAAAAAAGGTTGCTGTGGATGTACTGCATGCGCCTGCGTTTGTGCATGCGTGCGTATGGGTGGGTCTGTGGGTCTGGGTTTGTATGTGCTCAGGGTTTGTTTTTATATTAGGAGCAAACACACAAGTGCTCTCCTATCATTTTGTTCTACAGTCATTCAGTCCACCAGCAGGGCCGATGCTGGTTTTAAAGCAAGCAGAAAGTTAGATGTGTAACGGATGACTGATGTGACAAAAGGAGCTGAGCAACGGAGAGGCGCTGCTGGTAGCAGGGCAGCACATCAACATACACTTCAAGTGCATGCAAGACAGAAAAGGACGACACCTAGAAGTGCTCTATGTTAGCAGGTAGCAACTTGAAAAGTTATGCCTTTGTGTCTTGTTGTTTGTGGTTCTCTGTATGTGACCTCAGTCATGAGTGAGAATACGTGTGTGTGTTTGTGTGTGTGTGTGTTCGTCCAGGAAACTCCTCCCTTTCCCTCGGTCATTGCTTCTCTTGACTGTAGACCTTCTCTTCTGAATCATAGGCCTGTCGTTGTTGGCTGTGTGGATGTGTCGTTGCTAGAGGGTGGGTGCACAGGCTCAGAGGTGGCTGAGGGTAAAGGTTAGAGGTATCGGCAGTAATTTGTGTGTGTGTGTGTGTGTGTGTGCGCGCATAAGAGAGAGCAAGAGAGAGCAAGAGAGAGAGAGAGGACTGTGTGTTAAAGCCGCTAATGAGAGCCAGAGGAGGTCAGACCCTGAGGAATGCTTTTTTTAAACTACATGGAAATGCTGTGTGTGTGTGTGTGTGTGTGTGTGTGTGTGTGTGTGTGTGTGTGTGCGTGTACACATCCTCTTGCCTCTAAAAGTCTCTATCTGCCTCTGAAAACCCCCTCGGCCTAACCCTATACTCCGTGGGTTCCCCTGCTCGACTAATCACCCAGTCACGGAATCAAAGCTGCAGCTAATGGGGGCCTGTCTGTCAGTGGGCTGCCTTGTCAGAGAGGAAAGTTTTCAGCGTGGCACACCCGTTCAAACAAGCCCTCAGGGGAGGATGAGAGAGAGAGGGCAAATTAAAGCACATCGGCAGGCAGACCAGGAAGTCACTGTGCTGCAGCATCTGATAAAGACACTCGCACAGAAACGTTGTTTGTAACTTTTAACGGTGCCTAATTTAGAATGGGATGATTAAAGCTTTTGGTGGGATGACACTCTGAATGTTCATTTCCGTTAATTTAAAATAGGCCATTATATCGGCAATGATCAGTCTATTGATCAATTAGTCGACAGTCTATACAAATGAACCACAAATTATTTGGATAATCAGTTAATCATCCTTTTAATATAATTATTTAAACATTTGCTCTTTACAGCTTTCCAAATGTAAGTATATGATGTTGAGTGAGTATATGACAGTGGGAACTGTCTAACCTTTGAGGCGTCTTGACTAGTTATCCAGTTACACTCACTGGTTCCCACAGGCTTCCACCTCACAACATCCTGGTTGGGAATTCTAGTGTGTCGGCTCCAGCTGGGGAGAGTCCGGTTGCCCCCCTCGAAGTGCGTCCAAATGGACAGACAACGATTCAGGTTCACATTCTTAAGAAGCTTTTCTACACTTAGTCTTTGATCTGGTTTTACTACAAACACAATCCTTACCAGGTGTGGTCCTTGATTATGATTTCCGCAACCCATTAAGACAGGACTGCACAGTTACGGACCATTCAATGAATTACAATGTTGACACTGTGCATGACCACTGGATTGCCCTCTTTCACTGCCTGACTGAGAGATTTGCTCTTTGACCAATGCCGTAATTTGTTGTGGGCTATTGACATGTGAGTCAAGCCTTGACTAGCCTGTTCCCTCTACCTTTCTGATCTCTCTCTCTCTCTCTCTCTCTCTCTCTCTCTCTCTCTCTCTCTCTCTCTCTCTTTCTCTTTTTGGGGCTACCAGGGCGAACAGTGCGAGAGCACAGTGTCCATTTTCAAAGGCTCATGTCCTCGTGTTGTTTTTAGGGGTTAGATGGACCGTGGGGGCCTGCGAGGCATCCACATTCCCACAAGAACATTCAGGGGCTTCTTCCGGCTTCATTAGGGTTACAGTAACACCTCAGTTTGGTGTGTCACTGAAGTTCATGAGGTAGAACGTTAAATACTGGGTCCACCAGTAGTTGCATCGTTCAAGTTTAATGTTAAAACTTCTGCAAATCTGTTGCATATGTTTTGCTCATTATTTATTTTATTATTTTAATTATTCTATATAATGAGTTTGCAGGCACAGGTTTTGTGTCTTCATAAACACTATTGGTATGAAGCAATGCTTTTCTGACTTGAAAAAAAATACGTTAAAAATATTAAAACCATCTTATTTTCTGCATAATTAATTGTGATTATTATTTTAGGTATAATAATAAAACAGCCCCACAATCCTAAAAAACTTATGAATCAAGAGAATAATCAGCAGAGGAATCATTATTAACATAATTGTTTGTTGTAGCCCTATGTTAAACACATTTAAACCTGGCTTTATGAGTTTTAAAAAGTTCAAAGAAGTGAGAGCGGAAAAAAAGATAGAGAAGAGCCTCGCCTGTCCGTCCACACTCCCCAGAGGATGAGAGCTTCAGAAGAGAGGGTCTAGAGGAGCTGGCGGGTGCTTAGCTGGCAATGATGTATGAGTGCCACATCCATTACTCTGTCTGGTCCCCACACACACACGTATTGGATCAGGTATCCTTTAGACAATGTGAGGCCCCAGTAAGGTTTCTGTTTGTGGGTCTGATGTGGACAGAGGCTCCACCACGGGAGTTGAGAAAGCCTTTATGGGAGGGAGTGTGTGAGATGTCCTCTTGCTCTCTCAGAAAATGTGTGTGTGTCCACGTCTGTGTAGCTGACAGAGACTCATGTAGTCCTTTTGTGCCTGCAATGCTTCTTGTCCATCAAACACTGTACAGCAAGGTACAGTCTTATATGCAATATGAACGTTCAGTGTACCATATGTCAAATAAGAATTTAAAGTTATGACAGGTTCTGGCAATGCATTGTAATTGGTTGAGAGATTTGCAGCTATATAAACTTAATGGTTGTAAAATAAATGTATGATGTGAAAATATGAAAAACTTTATTTTACAGGTCATTTCTTAATAATTTCCAAGGCAAACTGTGAGATTTGGTACCAATTATAGGGAACACTGAGAACTGTTTGGTGACAGAACATGTAGTAATTCTTTTGTTTGAGGATTTAAGAAAGAACAAGGAAATTACAGAAGTTACATAACGAGGTAAAGTTCATAAGCAGTCATTTATTTTCAGAGACATTTTCTTCGAAGAACTGCCCAAATCTTAATGACTGCAAAAGATCAGAGAGGGTTATTTAAACCAAATGGAAACCTTTTTCTCCATGTTACAAAAAAGTCCAATCATAGAGCAATTTCCCAGATCCTAAGTTAACACATTCATGTTGTTTGTTTAGTCTGACATTTAAGGGTTTATATTCACATTTGAGGAACTGAAAGTGTATTTTGTGGCATTTTGCCCTAAATTTGCCATAATCCAAATGATTCATTATCCATTTTCCCCTATTAATTAGTAACAAATGATACTTCTCCAGAAACCTTCCTAAGAAACTACTTCCAGTATATATCAGTTTCCTATTTCTATGCACCATAATATAAAGTGTCTACAGAAAAGGTCTAAAAGCAGCAAACCCCTCTCTTTTAAATTATTTTATTGCCATTACTTTGCATCAATCTGGATAACAACAATAATTATTCAATACATTCCTCCCTCTGTCTTTCTGCCAGACTGCCACTCATCTTTGGCTCTGCAGGTCCTGACCGCCCGCTGCCAGGGGAAAAAAAACTGTGTGGTTCGAGCCTCCACCACAGAATTTGGAGATCCGTGTTACTCTGGCACCAGGAAGTACCTCAGTGTCATCTACACCTGTGGTGAGTCAACACACCTTTACTGAGGCCTTCATTTTCTTACCACAAGGGGGTAGTGTTCGCTCACTGATCATCTTAACCTAAGTGTTGTCCATTATGTTTTAGCTCTGTGTTTCAGAGTTTTTAGCTCTGCTATAATTGGAGAAGAGTAAGCTATACAATACAATACAATATTGATCTTTCACCAGATCACCAGTGGACAATTAAAGCTGCCGCTAATTGTATTATGGTAGTGGAAATGGCTACTATCATAAGTAGTTTGAACTTCTTTTCTATTTGCTTCTTAAAGAATTCAGTCTTTTGACCACTGAATCAATTTCTTTTAGATAGAGGGAGCTAGGAGAGCCAAACAAGACGTTTAAAGCTTCTCAACTTATTTTCAATATTCAAGTCACATTATTCAAGCTAACATGACCGCCCCAAAGACAACTTTGGCATTGCATCTTCTGTTTGGGCTTCTTGTCTGTGCGGATGAGGGAGAAGGATGGTCTTCCTTTTTATCTGTTCCCCACCCCTGGGCTAATCCTGACCCGTCAAGGCTGTAATTCATTAACCATGTGCTTGGAGACACACTCACACACACGCTATCCAGACGCCTCCAGCACCAGGAATTGATCAATCAGCACCAGGACCTGGAGTCTCTCATACTCACCAAAATAACTGCCACATAGACCCAGATCCAGACTCGGGATGACGGTTCCGTTTTGCATTTCAGTTTCTTTTTTTGATTTTATGAGATCTGTGTCTGTGCCGACTGGGCCTGAAAATCACTATTATGTTCATCGCAGGACTGTAAATTGAATCTTTCAACCCTTGATTTTGAACATGGGATGAATTATAATTCTTAAGTTCTGATCTCAGTTTATGACTTGCTCTATCGTCAGGTTTTGAAGATCCCCCTCCCACTCCATTGTCTCCAAATGCTGTGTGTTTGTCAGATTGTTGTCCAGGAACCCACCCATCCTTTATCTCAGCAACAACCGGTCAGCGAGGACAAGAATATGCAGACCGTTGAGCTGTTTTTATGGAGTCGTTTGGCTTGAATCTCTGTCTGACCTCCCTTATCTGTCACTGATAACACGACGTACTCTCCTAACAGCTCTGGTGCTGAGTAAATGTGCGAGTGTTTAGAGGGTATGCATGGGATGTGGCAAGGTGTAAACGTTCAACAGATAGAGAAACGTGCTGTGAGGCGGGGTACGAGATGGGTCTTCCTGGGCTGCAGTTGGAGTCGAGAGGGTTGAATGTGAGTAATTCAGTCTAGCTGCTGTAGACATGAAGTCACTGGTTGCTCCAGGCTCCAGCAAAGTGGTAATTTGGGGGGATTCTTTTTCATTGGTGGTTAAGTGTGTGTAGGATTGACCCCATTTGTGTCGGAGAAGGGGACGGAAGATGTCTGTCTCCACATGATTGGATGCATTTATGTGCACATCTGTGTGTGTGTGTGTGTGTGTGTGTGTGTGTGTGTGTGTGTTTGTGTGTGTGTGTGTGTGTGTGTGTGTGCTTGTCTGTACAATTTTTTGTACTTATACAAAGTGATTCATAGCACTAAATGTAAAGTCATTTGATAGATAGTAACTGAGTAAATAAATAAATACCCATGATTGGCCAAAATATATGTACTTATTTATATTTAAGAGATATTTTAGAGAATTCTTTTAAAAGTATGGTCTCAAGAGTGTGTATGTGTACCACTAAACGTGTTGCATGGGCCACACTGCCAGAAGGAGGTGTTAACCCACTTAATGATGACCTAAGTACTATTTTAGGGGCTTTTGCACCCTACAGAGATTCAAATAATTTAGGCTTTTTACGAATTGGTGTTTGGGTGTACACACGCAAGTGAGTACGTGTTTGATTCGCAATATGGACTCTCTTTCGGTCTCAGCTTGCCTGTGATTTATAAAGCCCTATCAAACTCCGAGCACCAGCTTCTTCCTCACACAGCCCCAGGGGTGGACTTGGTCCTTAGCAATAACACAGCAGCAAATGGCCCGGAACCTGCCATCAGTCTCCCAGCAGATCACACACACTCCACACGGCCGCCGCTGTCAGGCTTCATTTACGTCCAGTCCCCCCGGAGGAAGTCCCTGTGGTTTGTATGTTTGTCAAAAAATACTCAAGACAGGAGTTCGGACTTAGTGTAGCTCTTAGTATTTGACATCTCTGTATTTCAGCAAGATGAAGTATAAAATTACGTTTGCAGCAATGAGTCCTGCCTAAACTTGGGAATATTTTTTCTCAGTGCACCTTTTAGAGATTGATAAATGAGCCTGCTCGGGGCACTTTCTTCAAATAGCAAGGGTCCAATATGGCCCCTTTTGAAGTTTCTTTCTTGTAATGTTTTGTTGGTTACTGTGTCAGTACTAGGCCTACGTATTTTAAATGCAGGAATGAACAACTCTGTCTCTTTTCAACATGTATCTATCTGTATATTTATATTACATTACATTACATTTAGGCATTTAACAGACGCTTTTATCCAGAGCGACTTCCAAATAAGAGCTTTACATAAAGTGCATAGAAAAGAGCATTCAGTCTAAGAACAGATTATCTTTGTACATTATCAAATACAATACATTCAAAC
>JAVQJL010050215.1:0-17517 GCA_036024295.1 Nannoperca obscura
AGGAAGTTAATTGGCGACCTGATTATACAATCACAGAAGCGTTGCAGGCTGCCTGAGAACAATGTACTCGGCGGGGCTCATTTGAACGGGATCGATGCTCTCATCGCCAATATACTAGCATCTGTGCTGTAACCAAGAATGACTCTGCAAAAATTCTACATTACAACAATGACACAGCAGCTACCACATCAGTTATCACTTGAGGTATGGGGTTCCATTTGTGCCAAAAATATGTGTATGTACACTGAATATACGGAAAAGCCTTTGTCTATGTCTTTAAACTGTAACAAAGCGTGTTTGGCTGTCAGACTGTCTATGCTCATAGCTAACTTGACATAACATTTGGCTGTCAGGTAACTGTGATTCTGTTGCGCCTAAATGATGCCATAAAACAAGTGAAAGAAGACCCATAACAGCTGACACATGCAAAGCATCGGCATTCCAGATTTATAAAACATGCTAGTTGACGCAGTCAGTCAGCAGGTGAGGACGACATGGTCTGTCGACACATACAGACGACACGGTCAGAGGAAACATCAGGAAGACATGCAGGACAGCACAGTGCGATGACAAAGAGCAGAACAAAACGACAGAATCGCAGTTACCTGACAGCCAAATGTTTTGTCAAGTTAGCTATGAGCATAGACAGTCTGACAGCCAAACACGCTTTGTTACAGTTTAAAGTTGAAAGACAGACAAAGGCGTTTCCGTATGTTCAGTGGACAGTAGACGGTGCACGTGAACATTTTTGGCACACATGGAACCCCATTTTATGGTACTATTATACTAAGATACTCAGGAGATACTAATATCAGTCACCCATTGTTCATCTTTTTTTCTGATTCAGGAGCCTTCTTGATTCCTTATCTCACCATGGTGATCCTGTGTGGCATTCCTCTGCTCTTCATGGAGTTTGCTATTGGGCAGTACACTCGTTTAGGGCCTGTGCATGCTCTCGCCAAAATATGTCCCTTGTTAAAAGGTGAGTGACTGTTATGTGACGGGGATGAACATCTGATTCATTTTCCCTCATATTCACATTTTTTGGGAACATTCTTGCAAAGAAACAATGTTGTTAATTTTTCCATTGGAGTATGTATACGGAGTCTGGCACATGCCCAGGAGTATGGCCAGTACAGTGTTTTGCTCATTTCTAAATAACAAAAAAAGATAAATTACATGTTAATCATTACCCAATGTAAGACTTTTAAATATTAAGTGTTTGTATACAAAATTTATGTCTGTCCTCTCTTACCTTTAGAAAACCTCTCCGATAAGATCAGTGTTTCCACATATCAGATGTTATGCAGAACAACAGAAGCAGGAATGCTTCCACAATCACTTTTCCATTATTCATGAAAGCATAAAGGCAATGATATGAGTATATAAAAATATTTCAGGGAATGAGGGTTCATTATTTTTGGTGGACTACATTTTTGAAAGTGGTAACTTTAATTGTTGAAGATTTAATAGTAAAAAAAATATTACTACAATCCATTATTGAACAAATTACCCCCCAAATGAATTATTAACCATGAGTCTCAGAAATCCCAATTGAT
Source organism: Nannoperca obscura (assembly GCA_036024295.1). NCBI lineage: Eukaryota > Metazoa > Chordata > Actinopteri > Centrarchiformes > Percichthyidae > Nannoperca > Nannoperca obscura. The sequence continues at coordinate 1,560 of JAVQJL010050215.1, forward strand.
CAATAGAGCCCCTCATTTTTAAACTAGACTATTTCTGGTGAGGACAAGGCATAAATGTTGTAAACAGTCCTATCAGCTAAATCAAATCATTTTAATGAAGCGGTGATGCATTTTTATATATTTGACATTTGTAAGAAAAAGGGAAAGGATATTAGACAAAACTTAAGTAATTGCAGTAGCTATAAAATAGTTGTCACCAACAGAATAGTTTGTTAGTGTGTTTGTCAATAATTAATAAATGTCTTTGGGAAACATGTTCATCCAAATATTTTGTTTGTTCTGCTAATGTGCTAATGTTCTCCTTGTCTCCAGCCATAAATTATTATTAGCAAATTATAATATTATACTCATGTTCTGTTATCCCTCTTTATTCAGATCGTAACATACATGCACAATCACCAATACAACCATGCACCTCATTTCAGACTTGGATGGGCTGGAGTATGCTTTTCATATGTGATAATATTGTCACAAAGGGTAGTTCAGGCAGCAGGAAATTGCAGTGGCCCTGAGGGTTAAAACACATTGACATTACACAAAACACAACGGCATTTCAGATTACGAAAAAGGTCAAGACAACACTTCTTGTTTGTGATTGAACAGAACTCAAGTCAATCCGTATGGATGCAGGAAGTGACTTCAGGTCAGGGCCCTAGCTATGCTACAATCTATAGTCACTGCTACTACGGACTCAGAACAGCATGTTTTCTCCCAGTCTCTCTTTTCTTTGCCAACATTCAGAATTGCAGATATGGTCCTTCTTGTTGCCAAATTTTAAGACAATGTGAAAAGGTCAACGTTAGACAAGCAATTCATTTTCTTTAAGGTATGTAGCCTACTATGCTAATTACCATGTAAATTACTTTGTAGTTCAGCACTTACCTGTTAAGCGTTAGATAATCTTCAGTTTGCTTAAATAAAAAACTTTTCTAGTCAACTATGTGTTTGTACCTGTGTCTAGTAACAAATATACTATTAATATAAAATTGATATATTTCATAACTTATTTAAATAATATTAAAGTCTTGACATAACTTTCTTCGTTTTGAGTTCTGTACAATCATAAATAAGAAGTGTTGTCCTATATGTCTAAGGTCCTACCCTTTCCGTAATGTGAAATGACATTGTGTTATCTGTAATGTCGTTTGGTGTAATGTTGTATTTAGCAAAATGTGTTTTGTGTAATGTTTGTTTTGACCATCAGGGCCACGGTAGGGAATGGACCCAAATGCAGACAGAACAAGGAAACTCAATGATTTATGTGTAGGTAAAAAGGCTTACAGGTAGGCAGGTACAGGCAAGTCCAGGTTACAGACGCTCAAATGACACATAACAACCAGGATGAACCAACAACTGAACAAAGGAAGAGGTACAGTGGTATATGAAGGGAGTGGCTGATGAGGGAATGAGGTGCAGGTGGGGAGATGAGCAGGGAAGCTCAGGTGAGAGGTAGAGCAGATGGGCGTGGAAGGATCTTCAATGTAAATCTGAGAGCATCTGGTATGAAAAATGGCACTGGGAAGACACACATTTGGCAGGAAAGGAGGGATAGAGACAGACTGTGACAAATATGTGTGGAGTTTGATAACTGTAGGTGGCTTTGTAATGTTGATAGTATATCAGAAACATATGTCTGTCCAAATACAGACTAAACATTCTAACATTTTGTATTATTTCAATTATGAGTTAAGAGAACTGTGCTGCACGTTGGAGTGCTTTCTATTTTCTTTTTTAAATAAAATCTGCTCTTTTCTGTCTGATAAATGGATGTTGATGGTTGAGAACTTGTTTTCTGGAAATCTCTGAAATTGAATGAATTAAAATGTATATCATCAAGAAAGAAATCATTAAATCAACTGAACCATGAACTGAACATCCTTAAATTTAAATAAGTAATTCAGATATGGGTGATGTGCTCTCACAGACTACATTAGTTCTTTAAACAAATTCTGACAAATCATGTGGTTCAGTATAAGGGCGTGTTTGTTTAAGCTTACAGAGCTTATAAATAAATCTTACACGCCAAGAGGTGTTTGCAATATTTTTAATCAAACGTGAATTTACTTAAATGTGCACTGGCAGTCACCCAAACCCACCTCAAACTAATTTCTGTCAAAATCAAACAAGAGCCCAGCCATCAACAATCTATATTTATGGGTGTGAATTGAAAATGCTGTCTTTCTTGTTCTAACTTAAGATTTTTCTCCATAGTTTTCCTATCTCCTTAAAGACAGAGATTATCTACCCGGTCAAAACGTTTGGGTCCTTCACTTGATTTATCGCTCATTTCTTCCTGGTTAATGCTCTGTGCTAATCAAGGTCCAAAAGCAGGTAGTTTTTTTCTGTATGTTCTTTTGAATGATTTCCCTGTGCAACTCAGTGCAGTTTGCAGTGATGTACTTGTGATCTGTGATTTAGATGCTCACAAATAGCTATCACAAATCAACAAATGTGCTCATGTTTCATTTGCTGCATTTTGCTTAATCACAGAATAGCAATGTGTTGTTTTAATGGGTTCAATTCAGGACTTTGGTGATTGTCTCAGTGAGGGCGTGTGGTACACAGGTGAGGCACGACAGGGAAGTAAACTAATAAAGAAGAGACAGATATGGATAGCTCTTGCTGATTCCCTCCATCTTTGTCTGCTCTGCCTTGTTTTTGAGTCCAGCAGACTGTAATGTTTTAGCAGTTTTGAAATGACTCATCACTTCACCACTTGAAGGGTGTCTGGTGTACCAGTGGAGCAGTCAGCCATGTAAGCTAGATGTGTAGAGTGAACGAGGCCAACAGGCAGCCACAAAGAAAGGAGTGCTTAGCGTGGATCATATACAGTGGGTCTAGCTGATCCTGGAGCTCAGTGAGAGTTTCTTTTGGTTCTGTCATTGTGATGACAGAGAGCTGTTTTTCAGCTGCCCTGTCCTTTCAATTTAGAAGATAGCGACACTGAATCCAGCAGAGCATGGTATTCCAGTTGAGATAAATGTTTTTAAGAGGCCAAGTTTTAATATGTTACTAAAAAACGGAGAGCAATTTCCTTCAATGACAGGGAAATGTTTTACTGTTTTCTATCATTTTCAAGTGACAAAGATAATAAATGTGACAAAAATATTTTGAAAGAAAAGATCAGGTCATAATAAAAGAAAAGGGAATAGTTCCACACTTGGTAGTGCTGTTTTTCCAGAAATGAGAGTTTATACAGAAGAAACAAACTAAAAATAATCTACCTGCTCTAAAGGCCAAGCTCTTTAGCTGACTTATTGCTCATAATTCTTGAGGAGACAGGTGAAGAAACTAGAAATGTACATTTGGTAAACACAGGCATACAGACCACAACCTGAAATTGGATACCACAGCTGAGAACCAGAGGTGTTAAAAGACTGAATGATTAACATCTGTTTGGAGGACTTTGATCTCACTTTGATTCAGGTGGTCAAGAGCCTGTTATAATCACAGACCAAATGACAGTGGAATTTCTAATCCATGCCTCCAAGAATGCCTTTTATCTGTGGCTCATTTTCCTTGACTTCATCTTGGCCACCCCATGATGCTGTTATCTATTTTCTGTTTTTATATTAGGTATAGACCATATCCATAATTTAAATCCATAACAATAATTTGCACGTCACTGCAAAATATGGAGTATGAGAGTGATTTTAGAACAGTTTTAAGAAGTAAAGTGTACAGCTTCTTCCCTACGGATGGCATTATTTCTGCAGAGCGGTCTCTAACTTTGTGCCCTCGACCCCCCACCCTCAACGTGTCACTCTGCAGGTGTTGGTCTGGCCACGGTTGTTATCTCCTTCGTTTTCTCCACGTACTACAATGTGCTCATGAGCTGGGCACTTTTCTATTTATTCAACTCGTTCGGAGCGACCCTTCCCTGGACGTCCTGCAACAACACCTGGAATGCTGTTGGAAACTGTTCCAGTGGTTTCCCCAGCAACACCACCCACCTGCAGTCTGCTAGCCAACAGTTCTTTGAGTAAGAATAGTTCACTGCATTTTCACCTGCAGAAAGTATATTGCATCTATATTTTTGCACAATTGTCTGCCAACGTTTTGGTTATTTCACACTTGGCACACATTCTTGGAAAACCAATCAGGATGTTGTGAAATCAAATATTTTTGAAAGTTTGTTGTAGTGTTCTTACACTTAAACTGTTGCTCATTTAGTCATGGGTATTTGATGTTAAAGAGAAATACTTAAATTTCCTGGGGTTTTAAGGATACAATAATGGAAATTTGTATTTTCACGCTTCTTTTTTTTTCCAGTCACAGGCTTTTGGAGAAAACCAGTGGCATTGAAGAAGCTGGTGGAATTCGCTGGGAACTCTTTGGCTACCTCCTTATTTCCTGGGTCATTGTGTACTTATGTATATTTAAAGGAGTTAAATCCACTGGCAAGGTCAGATCAATAATGGCTGCTTTTCTGCAAAATGTGTTTATGCATAGTGGTGATTATGATTAATGTTGTGTTGGTCCCATTTCATTGTTTGAAAACCCCGACACTTTGTCACAGTTAGTGTTTGTAATTTAGCAATGTCAAAAATACAGACAAGGACATTTATAGATGAGGGGACAGGAGGAATATGTGAAGTTTGTAATTTGTAAGTAGAATATAGTTTATTGTGAAACACACAAGACAAGCTTCAAATGCTTTGCCAACTCAGGATCAGGAGATTATAAAATGAAAAAAAGAAGAGCTTTGAAATTGGTTTTCCTACCAACATGCATGTATCTTTATACAGTTGCATGTGATATACTGTACAGAACTAATTCATCAACTGGAAATTTTGACCTGACTTGATATAACAATAATCCTTGAGAGCAAAACACACATCATCCTCACTGGTGTCACTGGAAACAGGAAACAGTGGCTCAACTTTTACAACTGTTACACTCACCTAAACAACTAACTCACACGTTGATCAATTTCTGCTTTTCACTGTTTGTGTCACACAGGTTGTGTATTTTACCGCTGTATTTCCGTACTTCATCCTGTTTGCCCTGCTCATTAATAATGTGCAGCTTCCTGGAGCCAAGAATGGTATCCTCTACTTTGTGACGCCTGTCTGGAGCAAACTGTTTAAAGTGAAGGTGAGACTCTGTCGATGAACGAGTATCCACCAAAAAGTAGGCATCAGATAGCTGAAAGTGACTTTTAGATGTTTAAATCAAATACATTATCGCATACGGTAGTAGTCCATTTTATTTTGAACTCGTCTGTATATGTCCGAGAGCAAGGAATGGACTGCAAATAGTGTTATTTTCTTAGAAGCCTTTCCTTTCAGAGAATAGGCTTTTATCTTGTGTTTGAACAAGCTTCAAACTGAGCAAAAGCCAGAACTGTGAGGGAAAGAGTGAAAGAGGTCAATGCAGCAATGAACTCGATACACTTAGGGACAGCTGCCAGAATAAAATTTCAGGAATAAAAGCTAAACTAGAGTGTTAATTAAAAGCCAGAGCAGGACATTAAAATCCCCTGGAATAGTCTGGGTATAGGTCTTTTTTCACCCCTTAGCTGAAAAAGTAAAAAGAACATGCATACATTTAAAGCGTGATTTCAGACTTTATGTAAATATTTATTACAAAATGTGCACCAATCAAAGTTAAAGTTCAGAAAAAACACACATACAGAAATCTCTCATGTGAATGAACCAAGACTGTTCAGACATTTGGCAAAAAAAAATGCAGAGGACCGCATTATTCAGTGTTGAATAAGCTGATTGAGAAAATATATTTCCAGGGGCCATTTATGAAACTGTACTAAAGTTAATCTTCATGCTTTCCTTTATCTCCATCACAGGTTTGGGTTAATGCAGCTGCCCAGGTGTTTAACTCCATTGGAATAGCATTTGGCTCCATGATTTCGATGGCTAGCTACAACAAGTTCAACAACAACATTCTCAGGTAAAGATTTCATATTCTCTGCTTGGAAAAGTGTCTTAACTGTCCAGTCCAGAATGCGCCCTCCCAAAATCATATTGACTAAAATAGTGAATTACAATGCGTTTTGTTTTTGTATGTTGTGCCTATTTGTTGAGACTCCACTCACTGATATTAAAGTGCATAGCCCAAACATGTTCAGTCATTTTGTTATAATTCTTATCAATTTCATCACAGACTCTCATCACTTGACTAAAAATACAATATTATATTGACGTTTTACCACAAATGATTCCAAGAACATCCACTATGAACTCGACGATGTGCTGTAAGTTGCAGAGCTAACAGCAGTGCTCTCAGCTGTCTGTGTTGTAAGAACTGCTTCCAGGAACGAAGAGGACAAATTTTTTATGAAAGAAGCTGAAGGTTTGGTCTTCTCTTTCTAAATGTGCTGTGTTTACTGTGTGGCTATATTCTTCAGCTGCGCTCTAGAAAGGTTATTCCCATCCTGCAGAGAACTGAAATGAATCCTTTGTGCTAAACTCACTGCCGTCCACAGAGCCGACCAGCGAGAAATGGAGAAAGTTTGATAGAAAATTAAGAATTACTTGTTTCACATAGTTTTTTACAGAATATGCACCAATGTAGGTCTCAGCTTCTTTGTGGGGTGTGGAAAACAGGCCAGACTTTCATTTCCAGTTATTTCTGACAAACAGAGAACTTGTTGATTTATTGAAAAACTTAAAACACCCGATGATCAGATGGCGGCTTAATAATGTTTTTCTGAGTTTCTTGGATACTATAACTGCACTGACGTTGTTTATTCCACCCCCCTTCTCTCCCAGGGATGTTTTAATTGTATCAATTACCAACTCATTCACGAGTATCCTGGCTGGCTTTGTGATCTTCTCAGCTATTGGCTACATGGGTCACATACATAACCTCCCAGTGGACAACATAGCTACAGATGGTAAGCATCAAGCCTGGAAAGACCTTCGCATCACAGTGTCTTAGCTTTGTTTTCCTTTAAGCATCTAAACAATAAGACATACGTGTACACATCGATCCCTGCCACCACACTACAACAACAATATTGTATTATGTTACACGTATATGTATATGTTACATCAGGTTTATGGGTATTCTGTAATAAACATTTGGAAACCATGTTGCGAAGACATTAAATTCTCAGGATAGATTATTTAAAAATCCTGTACTCCTCAGTCAACTCAGTAACTCATTCATTCTTGGCAGCTGCTTGGCAGCTAGTGGGGGCAGCTCTCGGCCAAGAAATAGTCTCGTACATAAGAGTTTCAGAGGTGCTGGTAATATCTAAGCCAATCGGCTGCTGGCTCCAGCTTCATATTTACTTTACAGACATGAGAGTGGTTGAAGTATTGCTTTAAGAGAAAATATAATCGGTTCCAGACAACACATGTTTAATTGGCAACTGCTATATTTTTGTACATTTGCTTTTTAAACTACTAATAACACCTTAGCTGTATGTTTCAGGTCCTGGTTTGGTGTTTGTTGTGTACCCTGAAGTCCTCTCCACCATGCCCGTCTTTCAGCTGTGGGCCCCTCTGTTCTTCTTCATGCTGCTGTGTCTGGGCCTGGACAGCCAGGTAAACATCTCCAACACTCATATAACAGTACAGTTTGTAATGGAGGAGGAGAGTATCGTGAAGACGAAGCAATGCACTGGAGCATTGCACATTTGAATTTGTATTTATAGCAACAAATCTGAGCTCTTGCACATTTGACTTAGTATGAATGTTTTGAATATATCCAATCAATGAAATGGAAGTCGGAGAGATTGTTTTTTGTATGTCAGGAAGAAGGCACACTCATGGGGAAATAGGGCAAAGCGGATGTTTCTTTACTCAACTAATGTAGACAAAACATTACAGAGGATTTCTTCCCGCTTGCCACAACAATGCAGATTCAGGCTGATTGTTTCGGTTTTCCTAACTGTGTCCATCTTTTGGCCATGGAAATGATTACTCACGTACAATTTAGTAGGTTTATGTGGTCAAAATAAATAAAGTTCTGCTAACTTTAACTTTCCAGCTAGCATTAATGTACAAATGTCCATCAGACTTTACAGTTTTCCCCCTGTATTTTTACTGATACATTAAACTGTTTTACATCCAACTCCTTTAACTGCTATTTTCACAGCGAACGGGATTACTGCAGTAAATGTTTTGTGTGTGCCACAGTTTGCCACAGTTGAGGTCGCTGTAACGTTCATAAAAGACGAGTTTGGCCCCAAAATTCAGCGCTTCCTGAAGAGAGAAGAGCTGCTGACCCTCGCTGTGTGCGTTGTTTGCTTTATCCTGGGGCTTCCTCATGTTACCAAGGTACTGTATGTGATGGCAAAACTCCTTTACTTCTCCAAGAAACACATAACATGGATATTTGGTAGCCTACAGTGTCTCTCTCTCTCTCTCTCTCTCTCTCTCTCTCTCTCTCTCTCTCTCTCTCTCTCTCTCTCTCCTCCTTACTGCACAGGGAGGTATCTACGTGTTTCAGCTGATGGACCACTACACCGCTGTGGTTTCCCTCATGTTCCTGGCTTTCTTTGAAGTTGTAACTGTGTGCTGGATCTTTGGTAAGATCCACATAAAGTCTGTGTTCAAACCCAGATGTCTGGGTTCTTAGTGGTTAATTATTATACTTATTTATAAGTGTTTACTGTGTGTTTTCCATCAGGTGTCCCAAGAATCTCCTTAATGGTTAAGAGGATGCTGGGAAAAACTCCAAACATCTTCTTTCGTCTCTGTTGGCTGCTGCTCTGTCCAATGTTGGTGCTGGTGAGGTTTAAACTGTCTAAATACAAAATGTCTTCTCAATTATCCCCTAGGATTGACAGTACAATAATATTAATAATGATGGTTATTTAACATTGTTTTTCCCTAAATAGTGTATACTGATCTCCAGCATCATACAATACACTCCTGCTCGCTATGGGAGGTACACATACCCAGTATGGGCTGAATGGGTGGGCTGGGGCGTCTCACTGATCTCCATAGTGTGGATCCCACTTGGAGCCATTCAAGAGATTTATAACAACAAAGGCTCATTTCTTCAGGTGAGTACAATACTCATTATTCAGACAAATTATGAGTTTTTAGGGGTTTTTATTTGCTTTTTAACATCTGAATGCACACTTTGCCCAGCTGGCTCACAATTACAATGATAACATAATGCTTTTTAGGAGCTATAAAGTTTACCATTTTAGTTTAGAGTGTTAGCATGCAACATTAGAAAAATAGCACAAAACACAAATGTAGCTGAGGCTGATGGGAATGTTATGTGTGCATGTATACAGAAAAAGTCAGGGGATCACCTAAGTTACCACAATTCATCCTGAGGGGGACATGAATGTGTGAACCAAATTTCCTGACAGCCCATCTAATAGTTGTTGAGTGAGTTCTCTAACAACCAGAAATGTCAGCCTCATGGTGATGCTAGAGGAAAAGTCAGGGGAGCACCAACGTCTTTAGAATGCATTGTCTGGGAACCATGAATGTCGTACAGAATATTGTGCCGATCCACCATGTAGATGTTAAAGTTAAATTTTATATTATTATTATTATTATTATGTTGAGGTATTTTACTTGAAAAGTAAAAAGTTACCTTTTTTCTTTCTAAAATTGTGCCCTCTCCCACCCTCAGAGACTTAAAACAGCTATGATTTCCAAAATAGACCTGGATGCTGAGGAATCCATGATGGAAAAACAAAACCTGGACAACCCGGTGTCTGAAATCTTGTTTACTTCCGTGGCATGACCAGGAATACAGCTGGAGCATATCTGTGTGTATCTACTAACCAAACTATGTGATAGGGTATGTAATTAAGGGCATTACACTGAAATACAGTCTTTAGGTTTCTGTAATAAAATTATAGTTTTATCCTATTTGTTCTACCAAAGGTCGGACTTTTTACTATATCTTAAGCCCACTGTATCTTTGTGGTACTTTAAAAACTCAAGCCACTTAATCTTTGCAGTTGACTTCAGCAGCATGAAAACACCTCTTCACCTCATACAAGGTATATAATTAATGAGACCACCAACTGAAGGATACTTTAATTTAATTTAGATATGATTGGTCATGTTCCCTGTCTAGATTATGCAGGTGTTCATTCCAACCAAAGATTAAAATGTAAACGATTATTTCTCCCCCTCTTGATTAAACAGTAAAAATGCCTGGTGTATGCCGTGACGTTTTGTCTTGCAATGAGTGACAAATGTCAGTGAGTTTAGAGTGCACTGCTCTATCTATGGCAGAGGCAATCTGGAGATCATTAACTTTTTAGCTAAATACATCTATAGACTAATACCTTTTTAAAGGGCACATTGATCATATATATTATATATATTGATCAAATACATCGCAAAGGGGCTGCAGAGGCCTGTCAAATTTGAAATTCTCCTCCAAATGCATCAGGGAAATGCAGCCTTCTTTGGACCCAACCATTGTTTGTTTTTTGTGTCCCTTCAACCATTAATTACCACTGTTTGTTCGAGATAGCAGCCTGTCTTGTGATTACCAGGACATAACAGAAAAAGAGAAGTTAAATGGATATATTGCCATTACCCTTTAACCAAGTTTGCTAGTTGGAGCTATCTAAACTCAAGCATTATGAAACTTGATCTAGCTTGTTTCTGGTATTTAAACATCGTTCGCCAAGTGAGGGCAGCTGATTGGATATACATTTAGACATGTTTGACTTTATACTGCTGATGCAAACTGCCTGAATGCATAATTAGTTTGACCTCTCAAAACCTCTCATTTTGGTAAAAGATGCAGGATCAGGGTCCAAAAAAGGTGGCCTGCAAATGTGTCCAAGCCTGAATATATAGGAGATGCAGATAATGACATTTAATCATTTGTGTTTGGATATATCCTATGATTGCCATAACTTTCCAGTGCCTGAATGAACACCATTCACATAACGGCAAAAACCTTTGGCAAAAACAAATTATTTTTAAAAAGCCTGAACAGAACCAGACAAAATACCATTACACTCTCAAATACAATTTTACAGTTTTAAAGTGTATCTTTTTTATACAATTTGCTGCAAAGCTTCAGAAAGACTCATTTGTGTTCAACTTCACATGTGATCAGGGCAGCAGGCACTGAGATCAATGAGGGTATATCAGTGCTTAGATTCTGTCTGATCTCTGCAGGTTGAAGAATTAATATTAGTTTTCAGTAATGCATTTTATTTTATTTTTTAACTATGTTAAAGCAGGCAACTCACAAGAGTCTTAGAGATTATAAAAGGTGCCTTTGATCTATGTCTATAAAGCTAGATTGGGCTAATGAGGTCAGATAATCTAAGAGGGCAACACTAATCTGCTAACTCTCCCTTCAGTGCTCCAAATTGTATTGATCCCAAAGTTAATCAATTACTGTTTTATCTCACACTGAGTAAGGAATCCAAAAAGTTCACTTTGGTAGAAACATAATTTGACTTTGAGAGTGTAATTGTTTGGAAACACCAAAAGAAAAGGGTTCAGTCAGTGTTGGAACTGTAAGCTTTGCTTTAATGTATTATGTACGTAGATCAACTACCTCAACTGAAAAAGACCGGAGGAGACGTGTAGAGGAGTCACCCTTTTATGTAAAATTGTCTTAAATGTTGTGTTCTACAGCGCACTCTTGGCCTTTTCTTTCTTACTAACTAGCTTATTAAACAAACCCTCATTTAGGAGTGCCTTTCACTAGTGCCTTGACTTTCACCACAGAAGAATATTTGTCATGGAACTTAATGTTACCTGCCACAAGTGCCATTCATCAGAAAGTTTTATTTTTAGATAATATATATTTAATGAGACAACCAAAACCTTTAAATGAGATGTTGCATACTAAATATGTTGTTGTTGTTGTAAGCTGCATTATTTTACAGAACTGTGTACCATCATGAAATCAGGTCAGCAAACTCATCTCCTTCAAGTCCCTTCTTAAAACATTATTTTATTGGAGAGCCTTTCCTGATTTTACGTAAGTTTTCATTTTTCTTTCAAATGTTTTATTTCTTTTTAAAAATGTTTTCATTTTGTATGGATATGTTTCTTTGATTGTATGACTTGACTGTTTTATCTTGCTGTCTTTGTAAATGTTCCGGGGATTTTTAATAGTGCTCACACAAAAAAAAGATTAATTATTATTATTATTGTTCTGATGTGCTTTTAGGTTTTAATCTCAACCAAACACCAATACCATTTCATGTTACTGCACTGTGATTTAGTGACAGTAATGAAACCTGCAGTTTTCTCACATTCACACACTGAAATGGTTAACATGCTGATCAGAGTTTATGCAAAACAAATGTAGTGCAACAGTTTTATTTTTCATATCTTAAACGTTTTCTCATGTTTCAATCCTTCAAATCTGCAATAAATTGTATGTTTTTTCATTTCAATTTGTTCTTTTTTATCATAGTTCTTCTGTGGTGTAATTTGTGGTGTGTTAACATTTTGTTAATTAAAAAGATTTCATTATTCCTTTGATGTTGATGAATAACTTTAGTGTCATCTGAATTATTACCTCAGAGAGCCTCTGGGTGGCAGCATAGCATAGCTATGAAATCTTTGCATACCTGAAGCTTCAATATTTCCACTTAACTATACCAAAACTGCTTTATCTGTTGGACTCTTGTGATCACATATATTTGAAAGCAATTATTTAGTTGCAGATTTATTCGTTTGGTCATTGCATGGGAACATTGAGTCACACTCGTGCTTATAGCATGCTGACAGCCCAGTTCTGTTACTTTATTCATACTATTAAAACAGTGTGTTCTGTGTTTTTATTTCATTTTCATGAATGCAACATTGAACACAACTTTTCAGAATAACTGGTGAGAACAACATTGTTCTTCTTTGAGTGTATTGGTGCCTGTATACATGTTATAGTAAAGAAAAACCCCACATGGAACAGTATGGTCTGCTGTGACTTTAATATAGAAATTATTATTTTTTATTATGTATTAGATGTTACTGTACAATTGCCAATACAATTTATTAAGACATTTAATGCACTATGAGGGTATAGTATATGCATATGTCAGTGTGGAACTGGGTTGATGATTTCATTTAAACTGCCTACCAGCACCATCAGAACATATATTTTCAGATTAGATGACCACACTGGGAGTGGGAACCTCACCGCATCTACTGGGGTTACTGCTACTAGTCCGGTCAACACACTGAGCTGCAGAAACACTAACTATAAAAGAGAGAAGAGCCATGACAAATCTGAGTGCAGTGCTCTAAGAGGTTTGGAAGTTAATTAGACCCCATTGTCGTAGAGTGGTGCTGCAGCAGCGCCCTTAGCAGAACTGTACGTGAATCAATACTCCCTTTCTGCTTCCCTCATGACAGCATGTATCATGGGCACTAAATTAGCACCGGGAGCGCTGTTTGATCAATAGCCATAGACGGCGCAGCCCAAGGGGCAGGAAATTAATGGTTACACATGGCAAAGGGGAGGTGTTTTGTGGGCCTGAATGGGCAATGAAGAGGGAGATGGGTCACTATCTAACTCCTGTTGTGGGGTGTGAAGACGTTTGTCTGTGCCAGGCAAAGAATTTAACCAGCAGCTGAGCCTCATGTTGGAGCTGCTTCATATCTTGTCAAACCTTTCTTGAGTAGAGGCAAAATTGTGCAGTGAGCCAGGAAATCCTCTGGCGTATCTGATCATCACTGTACTCCCACATAACCTATATGCATGCATTGTGTAATAACAACTGTGCTTTAAAAGAGGACAAAACACTTTCACACTGCCTATGAAGAAATGCAAAACTTCAAAATGTTTACTCCCTTGTGACAACTTAAGGTTTCTTTTACTTCCTCTTTCTTGTTGATCTTCTGTCCCTCCATTCTCTTTTTTATGATTTGTATTTGCAGTGTACCATGTGAAGGAAAGAGGATGCCATCTGTTTTCATTTGAGTGTGTGTGTGTGTGTGTGTGTGTGTGTGTGTGTGTGTGTGAGAGAGAAAATGATGAAGTAAAGCAAGGTTGATTGCATACTGCTACTGGTCACGGGTGTGGTGCTGGGAATAATAGGAAGTGCTACATCCAAAGAAAGGGGGTTTTACCTCATCATAAAGCACTCCACATACATGACTCCATCACGATGATACGACCGCAGGCCTCAGCTGTTCATCTGAGGAATCCACAGCAGTTGCTATATACTTTCTTCAAGCTCTTTGAGCTCACAGATGCTTGGATGAGGAAGATAGACACCCATTTATTTTAAGATATAATGAAACCTCTTATGTCTCTTGTGAATAGTATGGCTGATGTGGCAGCACCATACAATATCAGTTCTGTTGGGTAAACATCTCAAGCTGCATTGCTCAATATTTTTGTTATTTAAAAAAAAAACAATATTAACATTAATAACAATGCACTTGACTGAAATATATTTAATCCAGCTTAAATACAATTATATTTTGTTGTTGTATTGAACAAATGTCTATCCGGTATTGAAAAAAGAGTATATATATTATTTTTATAATAGTATAATTATAATATTGTACTGTCCATCAGTATAATAATATAATACATTCATCTTAGCTTGAAGTAATGTATAAAATACCTCAAGAAACAGGAGTATTTTTAGTGGCTGGTTAGATGCTCTTCAAAACCTTTGTGTGTGGGTGTATGTAATACACTTAAAGAAAAACTGGAATTTATTAAATTTTTACAGCCGAGCAGAGAACTTCATTATTGAGGATGAAATCCTCCCACAAAAAAACAAAAAACTAAAACGAAACAGTGGAAACCTTGGAAAAGGCTTTAGTAAGTGGTTTGCATTCTTGTGATCGCAAAACATGCAATGGGGCTGTCAAATTAAGATTACATTGTGGTATATTTTTGGTACAGGTACATTTTGGTGCCTGTACCATCTGAATAAGCTTTTAAATATTGGAAGAAACATACACACACGGGTACATGTAGATGGGTGGATGTGTATTAATAATGTGATTATTTTATATTATTTACCAAGCTTGCATGTGTATACAGTATAAGTGTGTATGTCTAAGTACACATTTATCTCTTGTGACTTTTTTGTGTAAATGCTTACTGGGCTTCGCTGTATTATTTTTCTTTTTTTTCTGTTTTTATATTTTGATGTTTTACTATATTACAATATTTAACTTTTTAAAGATTTGACTTCTCACCATAGCACAAACATCAGTTCAAATATGATTAGTTATGGGGTAATGAACCCTTTATGGACATAGTCAATTAACTAAATTAACATTCAATACACTATACAAATTTAGCAAATTTGATGGCATGTATTGTGTACTTTAGCTCTCATAGATATTTGGCGGACTTTCTGGAGAAGACCTGGTCTGATTAGGAGAGATGGCATTCATCCCCCTTTGGATGGGGCCGCTCTCATATCTAGAAATCTGTTTATTAGTGGCCCAAAACCATGACAACCATGAGTTCAGACAGCAAACTTAATACAGTCTATAGTCCAGACCAGAAGGGAGAGTTGCAGTCCTACACGCTTATCTGTGCTTCCATTAGAGCAGTTACCCACCCTAAACTCCACAGAGAGGGTGTCTTGTCCCCCACCACTTAAAGTATTTAAATCAAAAGTAAACATGAGGAATTGCACATACATACCCTATAAAAAGTGAAACCACCACTGCATCAGTATAACAAAATAGGAAATTAAATGTGGACTCTTAAACGTCAGATCTCTGTCATGTAAAGCTGTCCTAGTAAATGATCTAATATCAGATAATGATATCGATATATTCTGCCTTACTGAAACCTGGCTGTGTCGTGATGAACATGTTAGCCTAAATGAATCCACTTCCCCCAGTCACATTAATACTCACATCCCTCGAGCCACAGGCCGAAGAGGTGGAGTTGCAGCCATCTTTGACTCAGGCCTACTGATCAAACCTAAACCTAAGCTAAATTACAACTCCTTTGAAAGCCTTGTTCTTAGTCTTTCACACCCAACCTGGAAAACACTACAACCAGTTCTATTTGTTATAGTGTACCGAGCTCCTGGACCGTACTCTGAATTTCT